>PVJA010011364.1:0-54947 GCA_004027025.1 Myocastor coypus
TCTCTCTCTCTCTCTCTCTTTCTCCCTGTCTCTCTTTCACAGTGACTCCGACTCCTCCACTTTGATGCTAAAGGGGCTCAGGTCTTACGCACCACAGGATCAGGCTCTCAGGATAATAGCAGATTTGGCCCCCGCCGCTAAACAGCAAACCTGAGAACCCACATACCAGCAGCAGCATGGAAAACAGAGCCCCACCACAGCTGCTGGGAAAGCCTGTGCCCAGCGGCGCCCACGACAGAGAATCTCCTGTCCCTCAGGGTCCGTCCCCCAGGGATGGCTGTGAAAAGCACGTTCTGAAACAACTGTCAGTCCTCTGCCTTGCTGGACTGTGTCTTCACCACTCACACAGCCCTCAGGGCAGAGGACCTCAGCAGTGCTGAGCCACCAGCAAGACCCCAACTTCACGGCAAGCGCTACGAAGCGTGCAGCACTGCTTCTGCGAGGTCCTCGCGCTCCATACCTGTGTATTCCGAAAACGGCTTATGGATGACTCCCAGCACAGGCTTGCCATTGACAGCCACACACACCATGGTAGTCACGTACTGTCGGAGATCCTCTGTGGGAGGAAGAAAGGCACAGCCGTCAAGGTGCTGCCCATACACCTGGGACAGAAGGCGCTACTGGACTCCATTAGAATTTCATATACAAGAAAAGTACTCCAATTAGACAATGGTCCTAAGAACCTACAGCAGGTTTTGTGTCTCACAGTAGCAATGTGAAAGACAAAAATCATGCTTGGAATGATTGTCACTCTGCTCTTCTAGATGTGTGCTGCTTCTCATGTCATTTCAATTATTGCTATACTTTCTCAAGTGAATGTTTTTTTTTTTTGTTTTGTTTTTTTTAAAGAAAACAAGAAAGAATAAAGAGAAAACAAGACAAGGAAAAATGCCATAGGTTTGACCTGCTGTAATTTTGCATATGGTTAGATTTCTAAATTTCTGTGTAAAACAAAACAACAAAAAAAGTACAACAGTTTTTTAAAAATCATGTTCTATAGAGATTTATTAAAATATCAATGATTGATGGAAAATACTGGTTCCATGTTGTCTAAGACATTTAATATTTAGAAAAACAGTGATGATAAGTCCAAGTATCTATGTTATACGGTAACGTATCACTAAGCTTCTCTTCTGGAGGGTTAAGAACCTAAGTTTATAGACCAAAAGATAAGAGAAAAAAAAGAGCTACAAGGTTAACCAATATTTTGACTCTAGCCCTTCAAGGTCAGTGAGGACACAGGACATAAGACACCTTGTATTGTAACAACCTGTAACTCAGTGGTGTCCCACATTTTCTGTTCAAGATTATGGAGCCACAGAGATAAGGGATCAGTGATGTACAGTGTGCCTAAGGAGAGTCACTTACAGAGAAAACATTCTCTCAGGTTTTTACAGAGAGAAAACTGGTCAGGCAATGGCTGTGATTCACCTAGATGGCTGACACTGACAAAAGTTCTACAAAACACAGTACATAGTTTCAAGGTAAATCCTGAGGGGATTTGACTGACTTTGTCAGATATAAAAATTACAAGTTTGGTTATATAGGTCATGCTTCAAGTTGACCTTAACCACCCAGTAGAAAAGTTTACTCACAAGGTATAAAAAGTAAAGCCGGATTAGTATGCTGAGCTGTAAAAGGCTCAAGTCAACTGTTTCTGACATTGTCAGGTCTGCTGATAACCCACTACTATTATGGAATATTGCTCTATGTATATGACTACTTTGTCTTAGTTCAATGAGAAGAAATATTTGTACCAATAGTGCTTAGAAGAGTTATCATGTCTGCGTCTTATACTCTGAATGATTATGAGAACAATATGCATTGTATCAACGGTGGCTGTCTCCTAACGTGTTTTGAAACTGTCTCAACATTATCTTATTAAAAGCAATTAAAAAAAAAAAAGTGCTCTAGACACAGTAATTTCTCCAAATGAAGTCCAAGGATAAAGGCCAAGTGCAGAGGGTTGTTGAAGAGTTCTGGTGCTAGAAGACTAAGTGTGCTATTTTTCCAGCCTGTTATTTTATTATCAGCAATAATAAAGATAATTATCTGTTTTAGGTATAATTTTTAATCTTAGGCTTAAATTTAAAAATCAACTTAGTTGGTTAAAACAGTTCCCATGTAGGAAATGCGTCGACTAAACACTCCTCGTGGCACGGTCGGAGCCACTGCAGACCGGCACCCGCACACGCACGCCTCCCCGTTGCATAGCTCATGACACCCGCAGAGCCCACTCTGGAGTTTCAGCGGCCCTCAGACATGTACAACGACTGTCTTCGCCCTGCTCGCCACACAGCCACCTGCCGACTGTCTGCTGTGGTTCACGCTGAGTTCACAAGCATCAGAGCATCAGTGTGATCGAGGAGAGGCGCCCACTCAGGACGTGCACCACCAGCGGACAGACAGACTAGCAGCTAACTCTAGTGCAGCCAACGAGAGAGAAAGCCAGAACAAGGCTATCGGGACAAAAATGAAGTCTGGGTAAGGGTCCTGAGAAGTAAATCTAGAGACAGAAAGAAGGAGCGGGAGCGGTGGCCACGGCGGGACCTTGGTGTGACTGGGTACGCTGTTTCTGGGAGCTAGCACTTCACATTTGAATTCCGAGCTCAGATACGTAGATATCCACTCCCAGTACCCCAGGCGACTGTAACGCCCTGATTACAGAGATTTCCTCACTAATACTTGCTCCACTGAAACTACTATGCTGCTACTGCTGCACACACTCCTTTGCTGAAGAATTAGAAAATTACTTACACTGGCTGAGCCAGGATGGATGCTGTAATAATGCGACCTTAGCCTGAAAACTTCAGTTCAAAATCATTGGTCCAGTCCAAATGTCTCAGATAACACTGCACTATCCTAGCTTTCTTACCTTAAAATCTAACTGGAAAACTTCTTGGATCTCTTACCTGTATACTCCTGCGTGGCATCGAGAGGATCAATCCAGACAGTAACACTCTCTGCAGGGACCTCTTTAGGGGCAGTGATTTCCTTGAGGATATCCTCGGGAATCTTGTGATCCCACGGTATAACCTCCTTATCAGCTGCATCCACATGCTCCTCAGTATTTATCTATGCCAAACATAGACGAGAATGCAAACAGAGAAAGCGGTAAAACATTACTACTTATTAAGATATGCAGAGCCACATTTCAGACAAAATCACCTACACTGTTGCTAAGTAACCCTTATGCTTATTTCAAGGCACTCACAGCACAATGAAAACACAGTGACATCTTGTGTTCAGATGCTTTCAAATTTAATGCTGGAAATTAATTTTTTGGTTAATCAAGGCTGAGAATTCAAATAAACAAGCTATTTACAAGAAAAGTTACTTACGTACCAATGATAGTATCTGAAAAAATACTAGCATCAAAGTATGATGATGAATGCTACTGTGCAGCGCCAAGTACAAGGAACTATTCTTAGAAGTGAAAAGCAAATAGAAAAGTAATGATGTGCTTGAAAAACCAGTACCTCCCAATAGGGAGTTATGACGCTAAAGTGCAGCACAGCTTAGAAAATGGCTGAAGAGCCAAAGCAACAAGGGAACTAGGGAATTACAGAGCAAATACGTGGAAGCCCAGAAATGCTGAATAAGCCAACCAAAGGGTCCTAACAATGTCACTCTTCTTTTCACTGTCCACCAAAGCTGTTTCCCAGGACAACCTGTGAAGTCAACTTTTCTAGTTTTTATTAGGGCCAAAATTAAAACAAGATAAATCAGATTTGTCGTACAGATAAGAGTCTGAGGTCATGGAGCACATGGGCACACATGTATACGCATATATTTTAGAACTATCCAAATATATGCATATGTAGTACTACACACAGAAACAAGAGCATACAGGATAATAGTGCATCTGTAAACTGGCATTCGTAAGCCCTAGTAATTAGGGTTCGGACTGCGCTACCCATGCTCTGGACTCACTTGCCTCCTACAGGACACCCAACAGCACCCAGGGTACCTGCCACTCCAGTGTGGAGCCCACTGGGCAGATAGCAGCACCGCCGTCCTCAATTTGACAAAGTAAGCCATCTCTAAATGGCAAGTGTGCCCCCGGCTACCCTATGTAGACAATCACTGTTTCAAATCATGAACTTATTAATGTACATTTAAAATGCCATTTATGTGCAAGCTAAGGATTTTTCCGTTTCATTACTACTTTGTAAATCGCTGCTGACCGATCCAGCTGAGGTGCAACGGTCGGACATCATGTGGCACCTGTGCCTCTGTGTCTCCTGGTCCACCCTTCCCGTGCTTCTGCCCCTTTTCCCTTACTTACAAATGCTTCCTTTCCCTTCTCTCCTACCCCCTCCCTGTGTCCCCTCCCAATTGAACGCTTTCCTCCTATTTCGCAGGATCTAGTCTACATTTTGGTCCTTATTACACTTTCCGTTTCCCACATCATGGAAACAATTCAATACTTACACGCATTTTATTTAAGAGTATGGTATCTAGATGCATCTGTTTATCTGTAAATGTCTCATGTTCATCTTGCTTTAATGATTTTAAAATATTTTAAAACTGCATTGACCTTTGAAAATGAGACATTAATGAAGTGACTCTGGCACAATAACTGACTACACTTTAAGAACTGTTTCAAAGCTCCTCTCCACAAGTACTAGCTCAGTCGGAAGTCCTCCTCTTTCAACTCAAGATACGCCTATGCGAGAAAAGTGCCCCTCCGCTGGGGGATTCAGGAAGACTGAAACCCGAGCAGCACAGCCTCTCCGGGTCCTCGCCGCCCGATGAGTTTGCCTCCCAGAGTACAGCACCACCTCAGACTGCACACGATGCCTTATCCGGATGCCACGCCGCGGCGCTGCCATGATTACCATGTTGAAATCCATGATCTAGGTCCCCAGCAAGCCAGAAATCCCAGATCGATGAGCAGCGCCTGGATGATGATCTGAAAGTTCCTACGCGGCCCCAGGAGTTAAAACCGCAAACACTTCAGAAGCACCGAAGCACCTAAACCATAAAGTATTTCTCACTGCAGATCACAAGTAAATATGCAGTCACTCATACATGTATTAGTTCAGCAAATATTTATTGTTCAACTATATGCCACAATTCCAGAACCCGAATAAGAGACAAAAATCTACCCCTGTGGAACTCAGATTCCGCTGGCAACAAACAAGCACGTGAGCAAACGTGTGCCCAGACAGCCGTGTTACACTGTAGTGAGGAGGGAGAGAGATGAGGCCAACGTCGCAGCAGGCGCGCTGCTCAAGACAAGGTGGCTAGGGGCATGCGAGGCCCAGGACGGAAAGTACCTACGCGCGCCAGCTGACGAGGGCTTGTTGTGACGCTCGCCCACGGCAGTGAGTCCTTCAGCAGCACGCGGCTTGAGTGGGAAGCCGGCTCTGATCACACCAGCGCACAGAGACCATACGCCACCCGATTCGAGAAGAAGCGAGGCTAGGGCAAGGATTCGGAGGGGCCTCGGAAGAAGGACCAACAGCAGATGGGCCCTGGAACGTTCATCAGCGTGAACAGTGTATTCTCAAATGGGATGAGGGACGGCAGCTGCAAAACCGGTAAAAGTAAACTCATTCAAAATGGGCCAAGTATATGATGTACCAAATAGGCTGGGATACAGCAGTCTAAAAGAACGGGGTAGCTGGGCATGGTGACACACACCTGCGACCCTGCTGCTTGGGAGCGCGAGGCAGGAAAACCTCGAAATCATGGCTTATGAGGCCAGCCTGCGTTGCACAGTGAGTCCAGACCAGCCTGTCTCAATAAACAAACAACAGGAGTAGTTGGGGAAGCCCTCACTAAAAAGGGGACAGCTGGGCAAGGACCTGGGAGAGCATGCGCAGGCACAGAACAGCCAGCCCACGCCGCAACAAACACAAGCAGCCCTCTGTGGGAGCTCGCCAGCGTGTCCACAGGCAGCTGGCGGGTGACCGTGGCTGGAGTTGCCAGCTAAGGACAAAGGCGCAGGCTGGAGGGCAGCGTGATGGGAGCCAGTGGGCTGCAGCCCATGGGCAGTGCCCACGATCCTAACATCACCAACAATGGCAGAGTGTCCCACACCCAGTGTAAGCTGAGAGGGGTCAGGAGAGGGACGAGGCATATGCGGTACAAAAATTAAAAAAAAAAAAAAAAATCAAGACCAAAGATGTAGTTGATGACTGGGCAATGAGAAAGTAAAACAAAATCTAAAGATAAAATAGAAAACTTAGAGCATAACAAAATTGCTAGATTAAATATGAATCAACTCCATTTTTATACGCTAATGACAAATAGTTAAGTTTCTTTAAAAAGGAAAGTATCTGTAAGTAAGTCTGTGTAAGACACGGAGACAACTTCTTTAAAAGGCACTAACAAAAGCTAAGTAAGTAACAGAAATTCCACTTCAGTGGGAAACCTGAAAGGCACTTTTCCCACAAGCAAACCATACATTTGATGCAACTGCAAACTCCTTACAAGTCTGGTGTTGTTTTTTAATGACTTCTTGGAAACTGAACAAACATATCTGAAGTTTTCATCATAGTACAAAAAGCCAGGCAGCCACATTTATGAGAGAGGGAAAAACAAAGTATATAACGGAATGATAACTGGCACCAGATATCAAGGGCTGCTGTGACAGAATCATTAAGGCAGGTGGCACTAGTGGCATACGTCGGCCTCCAAGCCCATGTACTCAGTAACATCAGTAAATGTGGCAAAAGCACCATGCAAGAAAGAATAAAGGAATTCTTGAACAATTGAAGTATTATTTTAATAGTATCATTGACAGAAGAACAAAATGTGGCATTATTTTAATAATTATTTAAAATAAATATCAGAAAAATCTGCAGTGGTTAACGGGCCTCGACCACGGTAGCTCAGAAAAACACAACGCCAAGTCTGACTGTGAAGCCTGCGCCCTGCAGCTGAGACCCCTGCCTCCTCCACCAACTCTCAGCCACGCGCACTCTGCGGCTTTCCTCCAGCACACCTCCAGAGCTCACGGGAGTCCCGGCCTCACTGGCTGGGGGTCTGCCCAGGGATGAGTGAGGTACAGTACTCAGTGTGTGTGCTGAGGTCACAGACGTGTGGCTGTGTCTGTAGGGCCCCTGCTCTCCACTCTGACTGCTACCCGAGGCCCCTGGACACTAGCAGCTGTGCTCCACCTGCCTGCCCACTGGATGTTCCAGACCAGGGGCTGCCCAGCCCAGGACCCAATCCTCTGAAAATGTTAGGTCAAATAAAGGCCGCTCTTCCTTTAAGTTTTGAGGGTCACATACTGTGTCCCAGGGACACACAGTGACCGCTACAGTTTCACTGAAAATCACATCAGGGAGAAATAAATCAAGCAAGAGAACAAGAACAGGGCACAGTTACCCAACCCACTGTTTCATTGTTCTGTTATAACCTGCAGCTTCCACACTGGCAGAGAGAAGGGTTCCTGTGGGTCCCTAAGAAGAATCAATGAGGGGCCAGCCAAACGGCTCAGCGGGTTACAGCACTGCAGGCAGGCACAGCACTGGGGCTTCGATCTGGCACCGCTCGGCAGGCCCCACCCCCAGGGCACCCGAGACAGCACCTGAGACTGGGCATGGTGGCATGCGCTTGCAATCCCTGCTCTTGGGAGGCTGTACACAGGCAGACTGCTGAAGTCCTGCGTAGTAATGAGACCCTGAACACCCTGTAGACCAGCGGTTCTCAACCTGTGGGTCGCAACCCCGGCAGGGGCCCAACAACCAAAACTCAGGGGTCACCTAAAGCCATTCCGAATCATAACTGTAGCAAAACTACAGTTTTAAAGTAGCTACCAAAATTATTTTTTGATTTGGGGTCATGCAACATGAGGAACTATATTGCAGGATCATGGCATTAGAAAGGTTGAGAGCCACTGCAGTGTAGACCCTGCCCTAAAATACAAAACAACAACAACAAAAAGGATGAAGAATCAGTGAAAGAGAAAAGGGAAAACCAACTTAGCACAGTCCTTACGCGAGTAGGCTGCTGCCCCTCTCGCTAAATGACCGTCCTCAGCCCTCCGCACCCTTGCTCTTCCTCTGGTCCTTGTCAGACCTCCCGGAATCAGCAGCAGCAACGCCTCACCACACGTGACTCCCAGTACGATGTCTCACCAGAGCCTGAGACGCACAGGTATTCCCATGCCCGCTTGGTGCCCTACGGTCATAGCAAGGGATCCACTAACGCAAGCTAAACGTGGCACTAATAATCTGTCCCGATTCATCATTCTGACTTCCCTTCACCAACAACAAAGTGCCAGAAGTCACTTTTAACACATCCCTAAAAGAAATATTAATGCACTCTATTTTATACCCTTTAAAATTTTTAATAGTAAATGTAGCACCTAACGATACCGCACTGAGCCGGAGCATGCCTGTTACGCACACTGAGCCCTTCTCATCCCTGTCTTCTTCACTTTCCTCTGCCCCCCATCTCTTGGGGCCCCTTCCTTTGGCGACAGGCCAGCCTCCATTTCCTTCTGTCTGTCCCTTCATATGAGAAGCCTGAAGAGCAACAGCCTGAAAAATTACTCCATGTTCCTCCACAGGCACCTTCTCTACACCCACAACCTTGATTCACGGCGTCACCTTTTGCACGGAAGTCTGCTAAGGGTCTTTCTGTACCTACATACTTTGCTGCCTGTGCTCTGCGTCCTTCCATTCACTAGAAACACAGTTTAGAGCACACCTTAATCCCAGCTGCTTTAGAGGCTAAGGCGAGAAGGACAGAAAGCTCAAGCTCAGCCCAAGTCATTTAAGGGGGCCCATGTGGAAGGCTGTGGACTCAATCTCTAGTTCTAGAAAGTTAGTTTTTGTTATACCTCCTATACTGTGTACGTCCAGGATTAGACCAACCTGAGATGATTCTCAGATCGTGATGTGAATCTCAACAAGCCTAAAATTATTTTCTGTGTAATCTTTGGCAAAAAAAATATACCCTCTCTTAGATGCAAGTCCTCTATCTGCAAAGTGGTGGCTACACTGTTTAACATGAGGTTCTGCAGACAGATTCAGTCTACTGTTTCTTAAAGGCTGAATAAACTTTAACCACTAAAATAAGCCAGCCAATGTCTGCCCACCACCTGTCTCATCTCTCATAAGGTGCTTTCTAAAGAGAGTCTTCTCCTGGCTCTCATCTTCCTCCAAATGCCAGAGCTCAAAGTAGGGTGCACTGCAGGCCTCAACAGTATGAAGCATTTCTCCAGCACTCTAGGGCTAGCAGTCAGATCCACACTCTCTGGAACTTGGAATCTGACACAGTCCAGACCTACCTTTCTAGTTTCTTTCACAGTAATTGTCCCAAACGTGTCACACCCAAACTCACAGATTCCTTGTATTCACCACGCTACCCCTCCCTCCTCTTGGCCTGCTGCTTTGAGTTACCTTTCGCTACCTGCTGTGTTTGTCTGTACCAATCAGTCGTACCTCAGCTGATGATGAACTTAATCTGTTCTACATTTTGGAGGCAAGTGGCCATGGCTGCATCTCTCCATGTACAGTTTGGGAATGGAAGCAAACTTTCACTGAATCCTTTCCTTTGCAAGCTGAACTGTTTGCAAGCAGAAGTGCTGGTGAGCTGAGGTATTACCATATGAGTTGTCCTAATTTTAAGCAGAAACTATGGTTCAAAGTGGTGAAAGGAATGACCAAAATCACCTAGGCTGGTGGCTAGGCAGCCTGGTGAAAGCAAAGCGTTTTGTGTGCTTTGCTAGTGCTGTCCACACTTTTCCACTGAGAACCTCTATTAAGAGGCCAGTGGTTCAGACAGGTCAAGGCAGGGAAATATCCAACCTGTTATCAGCTTGGAGTGTTATGCTTCATCTTCAAATAAGTCCAAATCTAAATTTTATACAAGTCAAGTTGAGGACAAAACCCCTCAAATAGATTTCCTTGCACATTATGTGAAATCAAGACTGTAATTCCAAGACCAGTTACTATTGCTAGCACACAGAGAAATCAAGTACTGTCCAAGGACTAAGAAAGAATATGACCGCACTGAGAACTCTCCCAGAATCTTCAGAGAAAAGCTGAAGACAAAAGGAAAGTGAGCAGTCTTTGTCCAAACATGAGTTCTGCTGGTGCAGCGCACTTCTCTGGGAATGGTTTACCAGCCAGGTGCCGACTGACAACCCGGGCCAGTTTCTTACACCATAGTCTTGGGCACCATGAACTGCCTACCCTCCACACACCTAATCACTGGGATGCCCCACTGGCATTTAGCTGTGTGCACTCCCTGGCCTTCACAAGGACTCTGCTCCAGGTAGACTGTTTAACCTATCAGGGAGCACCAGACAGACCCCCAACGGGAAAGCAGTTAGAGGAAGGGGAGCTCTGCATCTGCACAGGGTAGTAAGAGCAAAACGTAAATTCTAAAAGCGCAGGTTCTGTGGCTTCTCAATGGTTACTTTCCATTGGGAAGTAAAGTGAAAGGGGTAGGACAGATTTCTTACCAAAAATTTTGGGTGAGGCTTTAAATGCAAACATGTATTTAACATGTCTCCTAGTTATTTAGGGGGCACAAAGGACAAGGAAAAATCTAGGGCGGAAGATCTATTTCTAGTCTATGTGACACCACCCTACGGTGACACTGTATAAATGAACACAACCTCTTCTATTCCACCAGTCAAGGGCCCAGCCTAAAAACTAATGTAGGCAATCATGCAGCCACAAGAAAATAAAGTTATTTTCTAATAAGGCAGAGTTGTGTTTGAAAATCTATAAACCTAGTTTTCATATTTAATAAAATATTCACTACTCCTGGCAGCTAGTTCCTTTATTACTTTCCAATAAGTGAAAATGTAGATGTGTTTTCAATATTTAAGATATTTCTGACCTTACCTATTAAAAGTTTTTTCAACCTGCCTTTACTATTACTGCCTATAAGCTACTTTAAGCTTTTATAGCTATATATTAACAAAGACATATTGTTAATTTTAACTGTGATCCAAAGTAGGTGTACCTTTTCTTCCTTTTAATGTATTGGTGCAGGATCTCACTAGGCAGCTCTGACTCACAGTGACCCTCCTGTTTTCAGCTTTCCCATTGCTGGGATTACAGATGTGTGCCACCACGCCTGCCCTGACTCTTGGTGGCCAGCTCAGCGCCCGCCGGGGCAGGGCCAGCACCGCATGTGGTGTCAGGGATTGAACCCTAGTCCCTCTGTCTGCCTAAGCAGGTGCTTAGTCCTCTGAGCTATCTCGCCAGCCCTATAAACTAAAATTTACTTCTTCAAGTTGCTATGAGGACCAAGTAAAGTCCTATGTGGCTAGTACCTGGCCACCTACAAGACAGCCAGTAAGTGATTGTTATAAACACTGTCATAATCACCACACAGCAACTTCTCTGAAGCTGTTTCTTCTGAAAGCTCTGAGGAAAGCATGGTGTTTCTGAAGAAAATAGGTGTTCCATACGCACATCTTTCAACTAAGCATCAACAAAGGTTCTACGGGCCATGAGAAAGCCAAGCTGACCAAAAGTGAAAACACTCAATTGTTTTCAGCAGACACAGAACCTTCTTTCTTTCTTTCTTTCTTTCTTTCCTTTTCCAGCACCAGGGATCAAACTCAGGACCTTGTGCTTGCCAAGCAACCACTTATTCCATTGAGCTATCTTCCCAGCCCCTATAAATTTCTTTTAATGTCAACTACAGTACCCAATAGCCCATGGCACGAAATCTGCTTCATGGGGGGAGGGGATAGAGAAAAAGCGGGAAAGGTCAGAGGGAAGGAAAGGAGACCGAAGAAAGGCAGGGTATACAGAGCGAAAGGGGAAAAGAGAGGCCAAAAGACTTGAAGGAGCACAATCTCACACTGACAATACTTGCCTAACTCTTCTAAAACAAGAGTAAAAGGTCAGAAGTCTCCTAGGGAACCCTGGTTTATTCCCCTGGAAGAACTTTCTCTAGTTGCCAAGATCCGCTGTTAGATGAGAAAGATTAGCAAGATACTGCAGCACTACGCCAAGCCCTCCCGACGGAACCACAGTAAATTCAGAAGAGCTTCACAGTGTATTCAAGTTCAACAGCAGTTCCACAGAAAGGACGATTCCCGACAGTATTAATAGCAAACCCAGATGTCTGGATCTCCTTGAGAAAACATCAGCTCGTCCAGCAAGCTGCTCAAAAAGACAAGGCAAAGGTTACTCAATTCTTATTCCTGGATAAACACAGAGCTAAAACGAAGATGCCAGCAAGCCTGTTCCTGAAAGCAGCCTCGGAGCGCCCCCAACTCCACCCGCTAGGCCCCTCTTGGCTGTGCTTCAGGCTTTCAGGATCACTGCCCGTTCCTCGACGTGCCGCCCGCGCGTTCAGGGCTCTGCAGACTCCAGAAGTCCACGCGTTTAGCTGATCCAGAGAAGAGCGCGCTCTACAGACGTCACGACCCCTGCGGCAGAAACCACGGAAAGCAGGACGGGGCTCTGCTTCACCCACTTGATGATTTGCCCCAGGGCCTCGGCTCGCCCAGCACCGCACTCAGGTCTCAGTCTCTGGCCCGCGATGCCAGCGACAGTCGCGCTCTCACGCTAGGCACAAGCCGGCAGGGGGGGCGCTCCGGGACGGACCCCGCAGCCGGCCGCCCACCCGGCGCAGCCGCGCACCCACCTGCACCCCGGGAAAGGCCGTCTTGAGCAGGTAGAACATCTTCCGGTTGGACAGCGCGTCGCCGCGGGTCATCTTGTCGTCCGCGCCCTCGCGCGTCTTGCCCTTGGACTTCTCGTGCAGCGCGTTGCTCTCGCGGACGCGCCGCACCTCGGCCCCGCCGCGCACGGCCGCCAGCACCGACACGGCTAGCATCTCGCGCAGGTCCACGGCGCCCGCGTCGGCCGCAGCCGCGGGCCCCGCCGCGCCGCCGCCACCCGGCTCGCCGCCCAGGCCGAAGAGGCTGAAGCGGCCGGCCAGGAAGCCCGAGTAGAGGTGGTAGAGCACGCCGAGCCCCAGCAGGCAGAACACGGCCACCCCCAGGGGCGACAGGCGGATGCCCATGGGCGCCATGGCGGCCGCACAGGCCTCGGGCACGCGCGGCGCGGGCTACAGCGTCGCCCTGGGTCCGGCGCCCCCGCGCCCCATCCCGCCCTCGCGCCTCCCCGGAGCGGCCTCGCCGCGCCGCTCACGCGGCCCGCCCAGTCCGCGCCCCTCAGCCGGCCGGCAGGTCCGCCGTCCACGTCCGCCGAGAGCCGCGAGGTGAAAGGGGAGCGTGGGTGTGTATCCGGGTTACGCCGGGGGCGGGGCGACGTGAGCTTCTCCCCTGGGCGGGACGAGCGGGGGCGGGGCCTACGGGGTTGTAGGAAGGTCGGCGGGGGGTTGGGGCGGGGCCGGCAGGGCGGGGCGGGGCCAGCGACGGGGGCGGGGCCAGCGGTGGGCCGCGGGCTCTGAGCACGGTGCACGCAGGGCTCTGTTCTGCTTTTTGTGCAGCGTTTCCAGCCGCTTTCCACGCGGCAGCGGGTACTGAGGACCGGGTGAACATTTAAGTGAACTCTCCCTTGTGTCACCAAGTGTGGCCACAATGCAGCCGCGGCGACGGTGGCTTCCCCACCCTGGGGTGGCCGACTGCAGAAGAGGCGGCACATCCTTCAGGGGCGCTGTGACTGTAGCCAAGCGTGAGCGGGCCGAGCCTAGGGTGCTAAGGGCCGCTCTGCGTTTCGCAGGACCCGGGCGGGCAGGCGCAGAGGCAGGTGGCCTTGCCTTGTGCTGGCTTCTGTCGCTGTGTAAACGTTTTGTTTTGGGTTTTTTTTTTAAATATTTAAAATTTTATTTAAGAGTAAAAATAGCAGAAACAAAGATAGAAAAAGAGTAACAAGCAGTAGTACATATAGTACAGAATCTCAAAACAACAAAAATTTAACAATGGTTGTATTACATATTTTCATCATCAAATCTGTTTAGATTCATAGCTATAGGTATGTAAGATAGGTCAAATAAACATTAACACTTTCGATAAGCCTTAATTTTTTTTTAATTCTTCCAAATGCCTTTTGTGTTTAAGTAACTCTTCTAAACGGTTCTGTATGGAGTTTCTCTTTCGTTTCCTCTGTGAATCACCTGCTATGAACTTCAAAAGCATGCCTTCATTCTAGGCTTTTATAGTAGAGGAACAATGTTTATGCATCTCTGGGGGGCATCATCACGCCCTGTCCTCTCAGAAGTTCACCGGATAGGAATTACTTGCCAGAGTCTACTTGTTCTAAAGATGATACCAAGATTACCAGGTCTACAATCTTTGTGTCAATGAACTCCGAATCTTCCAAGTTGATGATATGGATGTATTTAACAGAGACCTAAGTGCCTTCTTCCCTGTTATTGGCTTACCCATGAAGATAGTAAACACTAAATTTCAATGTGTTAGTCACAAATTCATCTTAAATCATAAAAGTCCACATTAAGAAGTACAGAAATATTCTTAAGTTTTAGAATATGCACATAAAAATATTTAAATGCAGTCCACTTACAAGGCACTGCTTTTAAGTAGGGTTTAAGAGTAGCCATCCAAAGATTGCAAGTACGTAGAACCTGTGAACGTCCACTGCTAGGACAACTGCAAGCATGCCATTTATGGCTTCCTTAGAGGTCCCAGCAACTCCAGAATTTGTGGCCACACAAGTGCAATAAATACTAAGGATTGTCTGATTCTCCATGCCAGCTATGACTGACAAGCCAAAAAATAAACAGAAGATGAAATCAAGTAGAAATATGAATCCATGCAGGGTGACCCTCAAGTGTTGACCACAGCCCTTAAGTGGCCCTGCTCACCTGATAGCAGTGTTAGCCTGGAGTATGGCTATCTTTCAAAATCAGTCTGTGTGCAGCTCACCACGCAGTGATGGTCCTTATCTCAGGGGTGACAGAGAGAGCGCAAATACAAAGGCTTGAGTTCAACATAACCACTTCAAACTCCATCATGAGGCCAGCAAAAAGGTTTGCATTAGACAGGAACCCTAGAAACATTAAACAAGCATTGGGAAATGTAAGGTTTCTTAAAACAAATTGAGCAATGTTTTTCACCAACTTTGGAAAACCATGCAGGACCTTGTCCACTGGGGCACTGTATGTATCATTAGTGAGGCTAAAGAGCAAGCTAAGCTCCAGAGAGAGGGCCTAAGACTTGAAGATGCCAAGACAGAAAGCAAGCAAGCATAAAGGGAATAGCTGTGGTCACGTGTCATAGCACGTGCTTGTGGTCCCAGAGCCATGGATGCCTGACTTAGAGAGTTAGAGAGACTCTGTCTCAAAATAAAAGAAAAAGAAAAATAAGAAAGATGCTGTAGATACAGCTCAGTGTTGTGGCTCTGACTTTAATCCCAAAGCAACTCCCCGCCAAAAGTCACACCTGCAACAGAAGTATTAATACTCTGATGGTGGTGATAAGTAGCGCTAGGTGGTAGGTATTGACACCACAACTTTAACCATTAGGAGAAACTGATAGAAGATATCTAATTAATTACTTATGGAATTTATTTAAAAAGTTTTGCAATTCCCAATGTCTGAGCCAGGTCTTCACAAGAGCTGGACAGGAGTTTTGCTGCTGAGCTGGGTCCTAAACCCCACATGTATTCCAAAACTTTCACAGGAATGTGATGAAACACAAAGTACTCTTTTATTCACAAATTGCCAGAAGTTTCAAAAACCTCGTACAGACTGATGAAAATTGTGGGAATGAGACTTAGAATAATAGGTTTGTGAATCTGAGGCAAACTGGTCTTTCAACACCAAGCTTCTGGCGTGTCGGAAGGTGAGTTTGGTGGACGTGTTCTTGTGACACCCCCCTCCCCTTAAACTTTACTGCCTCTTAGTGGTCAGTTTTGTTTATTTCTAACCTTTTTGCCACTGTGATGATGACTATAAATATATGTTAAATAAAATATTGTGAGAAGTGATAGATTATGATTATAGATACATGACAGTAACTTCGGGGACTGTAGATGGTTGATTGGGAGAAATAAAAAATGTATCAAGATTTCAACAGATGCTGAGACTGGGCTGTTTTATGAGACAATTCCAGCTCTGACCCACCTTAGGGAAGCTAGAGCTGCTCGTTAGAGTTCGGATCACATGAAGGATCGATGCCCACAGAATAATGTGAAGCCATAGCTACAGACTGAACTCTAGAACGAGATTGGGGCTTGTGTGAAAAGACAGACTCATGAATATGGTTCTACATTCTTTAAGTTCCCATGTTTAATTTTTTTCTCCTATTGCTCTGTACTTTGAGATTTCTCAGGTGGCCGATGCACCCTGATGCATCGCGTACCTCGGTGCCTCTCCTGGCTGTGTGGATGTGGCTACAGTTCCCACAGGGACCGCCTTCCCATTGGCTCCCAGAAGTGTGACATAACTAACAGCAGCCTAGAAAACCATACGGACATCTCACAGGGCGAGCACATGTCAGTTTGTCTGGATGAACCCCGTCAGCCTGCCAGCCAGTGTTCCTGTGGCTGCTCCTTTTTCCTTTAAACAATGCAGTGCAGAAGGAAACCTAATTAAGAAAGGCCCAGTGGAGTGCCTGTTGAAAGTGCTTCTATTATCTGTCTGAAAAAAAAAAAAACAAATTTATGGCAGTTTTCATATGTAACATAAAATTTCCAAAAATGGTATTATTTGTATATTCTTCCTGTAAGTAATTTGATCTGATAGGAACAACTACATCTCAGTAATATACCCTTGGATCTTGTCATTAATCAATGACATTAATCAATGCTTGTTTATCCTGAGCAGGTCATAACAATTTTGGAACCAAAGCTTTCTATATTAAGATTATAGAAAATCTGCATCTAAAACATGATCTATGATGATGGTTGATGTTGCTTGCCTCAGAACTTATAAATAAATAAGATTTTCCTTGTTCCACATTCAGGAAAGCATTTCCATAGGCTCCCTGCAAGCTTTTCGTCTGGTCCCAGTGAAATTTTACTCTGCATTCAAATAAAATTTTAAAAAAGAAAAAAAAATCCTTTAAAATTAAAAGATAAACACAGTACTGGAAATTATATCTTAAAATCCAAACATTTTATTTTTTTATCGTTTATTTATTTACTTATTTATCTGCTACTCAGACGTACTGAGCAGTTCAGACTTGCAGTGATCCCCCTGTCGCAGCCTCCCCAGTGCTGGGGATGTAGGTGTGTTCCACCATGTCTGGTTTCAATGGCCCACGTGTCTGGCACAACATGTGGTCCAGGGATTGAACCCGGGTCCTTGCACTTGCCAGGCAGGTGCAAAGACTGCTGAGCTATCTCCACAGCCCCAAATTCAAGCTTTTTAAAAGTTAGTTTAGAATTTTGTAGTTCTATAACGTTTTAGAAAGTTGAAATGCAGAATAAGAAAACTTTCCACTCATCACACTGCCTTTACTTGGTGTTGGCGTACCCACAGTTTGACCTGAAAAGACAAGAAGGAAGCCAGGTTTTCTGGTCATGTTATAAGTCATTTTTGGTTTTATGAGTTTGAAGAACATTCTGATCCAAATTCAATTAAAAAAAAAAAAGCAATTTGCTCAAGGAATTGACAACTTACTTCCATTAGGTCATAAGGTCAATGCTTCCACTTTGCTTTCTCATCTTTGGCCCCAAACAGAAAATATGCATAGCTGTCCCTCAGTGTGCATGTTGAAGATTTGCTGCAAGACTGCCTCTACATACCAAAGGCGCCACTGCTTAAGTCCCTCATACAAAACGGTGCTTCATTTGTGCATAATACAAGCCCAGCCTTGTGCATACTCTAACTCATCTCTAGATCCCAGTATCTAACACAATGTGATGCTATGTGAATAGTTGTTAGAGTGCAGTGTTAGCAAGCAGAGATATGCGACCTGTCTGCGAGCACTGGGCACAGATGCAGCCGTCAGAAGCCTGGCTGCACAGTATGCGGTGAGACGCTAGGCTTGTCACCAGTGACCTCACCCTGCCGGCTGTCCAGTACTGGACAGCAGTCAGACAAAGAAAGCATGGGGAGACCAGTGCAATGGTGGGAGCCCTGGCAGGGTGTGCCTGAGCTTCACTATGCTCGCTGGATTCACCAGCGTCTTGCGGCAAGAGACACATCCATGTGTTGCTTTGTGGAACCTTCTAGAAGTTTATCTAGTTTCCATTGGAGGATTATTGACTCCCTGGATGGAGTGTCTGTGGCGTTAGAGGACCAACTTACCCTGCAGCACCAACTTGCCAACACTGCAGTATGCTCCCAAGGGTCTCTGAGCTTTCGGTATTTCTGGAAGAAATTATTCCCATGTCCTCCTCTCTGCATCCGGGAGCCTTATCCCCACAGATACGGCCTTCATCTGCCCCTATGCTTTCTGTAGTTAGAAAAGATGAGATGCAGCAGATTACTCTGCTTGATAGTCTTTTGCACAAGAAAGTCTGCTGTGAAGCGAAGCCCGGACGCAGTCTCAGGACCTGTGCAGGGTCCGGTGCATTATCTCTTTTGAAACTAACGTCAGACAGATCCCGAAGCATTTCCCATTAGCTCTACAGGATACAAAAGCAGCTCCATGGCCTCAGTTTGTCTTCCTTGTGTTGTGTCAACATCAGCACAAAGAGCTCAGGCTGGGCCACTCGCCCTGGCAGGTTTCATGCCAAGTTCCTTGTTGTGTGGTAATTCTCACATTTACATAGGTGTCTCAGGTGTGACCAAGCGATTTCAGCCAGGATGGCAGGATTACTTTTATGTAACATCCAGACGTGGGAAGAGTCGTAAGGTGAAGGAAAACCATTGCCTGATTTTTCTTGCGGTCTGTGTGTTTGCTTGCAGAGGGCCCTGGGTGGAGCTGGACACTGCCGGCTGCCATCTCACAAGGCTATCTGAATACCTGCATGCTTGGTCCAAATCAGTACTTGAATCGGAAATTGCTAGGGACGAGGACACTGAGGAAAGAACTTAGCCTCATCTCTTGATGCTATATAGGTGAATAAACTGAGTTCCCCACAGCCTAGCCCACGCCAAAAGCCCTGTTCCCTCATGCTGCGTATGGTGTCCCACACCAGCAATCCCAGCCTCTAGAAAACCGAGCCAGAAGGTTCACAAGTGGGTGCCCACTTCTGACAACTTAACAACTTAGCTAGGCTTTCTCTCTAAATGCATGCATACATATGGTATAGACATACAATACATACATATATTTTTAAAAAGGTAGAGTTTAGTGCCAAATCCCTGAATACAGTCCTCAGTACTGAAAAAAGAGACTCCTGGATGCACAGGTCCTACTGAGCATTATTTCTACGCAGTGCCCAGGTGTGGAGGACATCACCTTCCCCGGGGTGGGCCAAGGGATTTGCTCCTGCACACAGAGCCTGGTTTCTTAGCCCCTGCCACGACCCCTGGCCCACGGAGGTGGAACAGTTCTGTACTCTGTCCTTTCTCTCTTTCCCCATTTTTAAAAAATCCAGCCGAGTCACTTCACATTTGCTCATGGTCAGATCAGACTCACACTCTTGTAGTTATTCTCGTTTCGTGAGTGCTTCTGAACAATCATTTAATGATAAGTCTGTTCCAGCTTCTACTTTATGAATTAGTTATTGTCAGGAACAGCCCTGCAAATGCGAGTTTCTTATTCCTCGCGCTTAGGCTTGGCTTACGCCTCCAGGAAGCTTCCCTCTCACTATGTGTCCTCTCACACTCAGCACTATGGCTGCTGTCTTTGCCTAGCTTTACCGATGATGAGATCCCACCTCGTCCTTGCCTGGATGTCCTCTGCATCCAGGGAAGGTGAACCCGTGGGCCAGACCCATACAAAGATGCTGGTGGATGCCCCAGAACACAACCCGTGCTTGGCACATGCTTAACCAGTGCTTGCCAGACCATTGACCCTGCTGGTATTGTCATGGGCTACCTCAATTTTGTACTATAACTGTGGGAAGTTACTGGGAGGAACCAGTGTCCTCACTAAAATGACTTCCTGTTATCTACTTTGAAAACATATGTTTCCACCCTAACTGTATCTTGTAAAAGCAGCCTGCTTAACAAGGCCCATTTATGGCAAGTTCCACTTATCACTAAAAATTGTGAAAACCTCCTAGCCATACATAGCTTGCCGCTGTGCCAACAGGGATGTGGTTTCTTGCTATAAAAGACTGTGCTTAGCTCTGCTTCGCAGCTGGCTGGCGACTCCCTGGGAGGAGTTCGGCTGGCCAGCCACTGGACCGGCTAATGAAGGCTCACCAAATTCCAATCTGTTGTGCTCTCCATCTCTATTCAGTTCGAACCCAGCGCAGTAGGTCTCTTGCTTGGTCTCATTCATTAGTCCTTATTTCCTCCTGTTTCCCCAGGTTGATGGAATAAGGATGGCATCTCCCAAACACCCAACCTTATCAAAATCTAGCCAAAAGACAATAGGGAAAGAAGTCTCAAGCTCACTACATTCAGTTACACTTGTGTGTCTCTTCTGTAAGCTCGGCACGCTCTCCTTCCTGTCTTCAGGGACCCCAGTTAACATGACACATTCTTTGGAACTCGGAACAAAGCTGCCTTTATCTACAGGGAGGAGTCGGTGAAGACCCTGAGGCTAGGTGCTGGCATGCAGTACGTAGGCAAAAGGCAGACAGAATCTTTAATGATTTTCGGTTCTTTGGAATGCCAAATGGAAACTGACTTGTAAAGTTCAGTAACTGAAGATGAAGACCACAAAGGCTTAGGGGCTGTCTAGGGAAGCATGTTCCGCTTACATGCTAACATTCCTGTTCATATTTAAGACAGGAATCAGCTGGGCTAGGGGCAGGGGAAGAGCAGGAGATGGGCTTCAAGGGCCGGCTGGACGTTCTGGGTTTCAGCAGCACTTGCAGTATGATCTGTGGATGATTGCCTCACTGTGCAAACGGGCCAAAATTGATTAGATTGGACACTTACAATTTGCGAACGTTGATATATAAATTATATCTCCCCCAGCTGATTTTTACAGGAAGGAGGAAGAGGAAGGAAGGAAGGAAGGAAGAAAGAGAGAGAGAGAAGGAGAGAGAAATAAAGGGAGACAGAGAGAGGGAAGAAGAGACAAAAGGAAGGAAAAAAATGAATTGTATCAGAAAACAGACATGTGACTGTAATAAAACTGTTTGCAGACAAAGCTGCGGAGGGGTGGAGCTGGCTCTGCTTTTCAGCGGGCTGAGGTTGCCGGTGCTGTTCCAACGAGGCTGTTGTGGCTTGACATTCACTGGACCTGTGGCAGTGAAAGAAAGCCAACTAAGTTAAAGAGGGAAGAAAGCCCTCCACTGCTCTGGCAGGAGCGGGTGAGCAGGAGGAAACAGTGCGTGGACCTTCCTGCCGAAGGGGTGGAGGGCCACAGGCGTAGGTCACAAGGATGAATAGAGGCCCACTCTGGCTGTGTCTGAGGCCTAGGGGCCTACAGAGACTGACCTGGACAGGAAGACCTAGGACAGCATTTAAAATAAAGTCGCATGTCTACACCAGTCGCAGCAAGGCTCCTGAGAGAAATACGGGGAGAGATGCACCCTAGAGGAACCGCAGGGGCTCTCGGCTAGCTGGGGCAAACCCTACAGGCCAAGGGCTGCAGGATGCAGAAGCCGGGAGTGAGACCAGCCCAACACAGAGGAACGGAAAGAGGGGCTCTTTGTTTAGGCTGAACTGGTCCCGAACTCTTAACAACGGCGTCCTTTCAGCTGCTGAAGCTGCTGCCCTTTCGGCCCTTCTCTCCTCCTCTCCCTGGCAGCTGCGACACAGCCAGCTCTGTGCTGGCCTCTGCTCCCTGGAGTCTGGCTTCGCGCCCTGCTGGCCTGCTCTTATCAGCCGGCTCCCTGGGTTTCCCTTGTGCTCAGGATCTTTACTGCTCTGCTTATCACCGCGTTATGACCCTAATCAGGTACTCCTGACGCTTGCTTATAACTCTGCAACACGATCTCTCTCGGAGAAGTGGTAGAGAGGTTGCTTAGCAGCCACCGGGCCCTGAGCTTGCTTTCCAGCGCTGCGGCAAACCAGTGAAAATTGGTGGGCCTAGAGAAACACATTCTGACTTCCAAAAGGATGGTTCCCTGAATTCTCCCCTTCCCTCCTCTCCACTCCCCGCCCTTCCCTCCTGGGCTCCTCCCAGGCTTCTCCTCCCTCCTCTGCTCCCCTCTGCTCCGCTCTGCTTCCTTCTCCCCCTACCCCACACCTTACTTTCTCTGATTGACCTGCTCCACGCTCTCTGAAAGCTGCCCTTCTCTGTCCACCTTCCCTAAGCCCTGCGTACACGTCAGCTTCCTCAGCTGCGGCTAGCGGAGGAGGCCCCTTCCCTGAGGACCTAGACAGAGCCAGCTCGCGCGGGCCAGCCATCACTGGCTGGGCGGCAGCAGCTCCCCGCATCTGCGCAGCCCACGTCGCATGCACAGTGGGGTAAGACGCCGCCCGCTCTTCTCCTTGGTGCCCTTTTCCCTTGCTGCCTTGGGAGTCTTGGCATTTCATTTCAGAGGCTGTGGAGAAATCCCCGGGGGGGGGGGGGCAACCACCTGGCCCTGGCAGCTCTAACTGGGGCACAGAGCCAACATCTCCGCTCAATTGTTCCTGGTCCAGCCAGCTAAAACAGGTGAGGCAATCCAATAAGACAACACAGGTATGTTGTTGACTTAGTGTGCTTTAAATCAATGCCATCTGTTTTATTGGCTGTAATTAGATCTTTATGGCTTTAATCTAGACTTCTTTTGTACTTTCTTCTGTGTGCCTACATATCTAGTCAGGCACAGACCTGATTAAATACTTGAGTCATCGTAGGGCGACCTATGCCATGAGATCTCAGGTGCACATTTTCTTGTTTCCTGGAGCTTAGGATTTGCTCACCAAGCTGAGAAAGTGATAAAGAACCCATGCATTCTCCAGAGAGGGCATAGCCGTCTCCTGCCTCCAGAGCTTCTCCTGGGCCACAGGAAAGCCTGCTCAGCAATTGGCTCCCCTATGTGCAGGTGGAGAGCATGATCAGAGGAGAGAGCCAGGCACCAGGGATGTCCTTAAAGCGAGTTTCTAGAACCCGTTTGATGCACGTTTGGCAGAATGCGGTGGGTGTGGACAGTCCTGCGTTGAGAACCAACCCAGGCTCCCTGACTAGAGAGCATGGAAGAATGGAGAGAAAGCCCAGGGGAGCGGTTGGCAGGTGAGACCTGGGACGGCGGAGCCGGGAAAGAAGCCCGCACAGAGCCTCCTAGCTAGAGGCTGGGGATAGGGAAAAGATGCGCAGAGCAGAGGCTACAGAACCAAGCCCAGACACATGAAACCATCTGGTCTTTGACAAAGGAACTGAACGCATGCGCTTGAGGAAAGATGGCCTCTTCAGCAAGTGGTGCTAAGCAAACTGGTTCAGCACACACAGAAGGTTAAAAGCTGTTTCTCTCACCATGACCTAAACTAAAATGAAAATGGAGCGAAGATAGAAATATTAAAACAGAAATATTTGACCTGCCAGAAGACAAAATAGCTAACCCTCTTGAAGTCCTGGATGCAGGCAGTGACCTTGTGAACAGAGCCTCACGTGCTGAGAAAGAGCATCAAGATCAACAAATGGAATTTTGTCAAACTTAAAAACTTCTGCGCAGCAAAGAAGACAGCCAAAAAGTTAAGAAACAATGTGCAATGCTAGAGACAATTGTTGCAAGCTGAATGTCAGACAGAATTAACATGTAGATTATACAATAAATTTAAAAATTTACAGTCCCCTCAAATAAAAGATCCAACTGACAGGCAGTTCTCAGCAGAAGCACAGATGGCCAACAAATTTAAACAATGCTTAACTTCTCTGGCCAGTAGAAAAATATAAATTAGAACAATACTGAGATTCTATCTCACTCTAGAAAGAATATCATCCACTAATAACAAACTGTAGGCTGGGGAATGCCACTCAGCCGTGCAGTGCCTGCCAGGCAAGCCCGAGGTTGTATTGGATTCTAGATACAAACAAACACACAAACAAAAAACCAAATTCTGCCAAGGCCTGCACACACATGCAAGGGGACACACAGTAGATTCAGACACAGCTTTTATGAAAGTTAATTCAGACAAGATGTAAAACACAAGCTATAAAACTTTGAAGACTGCATAGGAGAAAATCTAGGTGACCTTGGACTTGGAGATCATGTTTTGGGTACAGCAACACCTGTATAACCTATAAATGAAAGAATTGATACACGAGACTTAATAAAAATTAAATATTTGTACTCATTGGCGGTATCAAGAGGAAAAAAAAACACACAAAGGGTTGACTGAAAGAAAATATTTGCAAAAAAAGTTATATCAGATATAGGACCATTATCCAAAGATATCCAGAGACCATTTTAAAAGATAGCTATAAGAAAACCAAAACCTGATTTAAGAATGGCTCTGAGACATTAACAGGCACTCCACCAAAGAAAATATCAGGTGGCCACGAAGCTCTCATATCACTTATCATCAGGAAAATGCAAATAAAAGAGATGGATTGCAGTTGGTGCCCCAAAGTCCAGGACGCTGACAGCAGCAAATGCTCTCGACACGCGGAGCGACACGAACTCTCATTCACCGATGGTGGAAACGGAAAATCAATGCAGTTCTTTTTAGAGACAATCTGGTAGTTTTTATAGAATTAAACAATTTCTTATATAAAATCCAGCAATCACCCTCCATAGTATGTACCAAAAGGAACTGAAAACTTGCTATTTAAGAAAAGACCAGCACACATGTGCTTCTGATGGCTTCATTGTTCATTGCTAGAACTTGGAAGCTATCAAGGTGCCTTTAGTAGGGCAACGAATGAGTGAATGCACCAACTCCTACATGCAAACAAACGTTATGCAATTCCTAAAACTAGGAATTTTCCAGCCATGAAAGTACGTGGAAGAACCTGAAATGTATGTTATTAAGTGAAAGAAGCCAATTTGAAAAGGCTATACTATTCAAGTATAGGACCAAAAAATAATAGAAGTCAAAATAGTAAACAGAACAAATATTTTCAAGAAGTAAAGTCAGAAGTAATACACGGGCTAACCACGGGGAATGTTTCTTGCCATAATCATGGATACTTGGCATCAGACCTTTCTCCACTGCGACCCGACTCGCAGCTCACAAGAAAGGCAGGCTGAGTTTGGCTCGCAGCTGATAGAGGCTTCTGTCCGCAGCCTGGGACTTCAAGGCAGGGTAGCACGGCAGGGAGGTAGAGTAAGGCGAAACCCATCTTTCATTAAGTTGTGAGTTGGGTATTGAGTATCAGGGAGATAGACACCCCACCATGGTGTCTGGGAAGCAGAAAGAGCCACGGGGGCGGGGGTGGAGAGGAAGGCCAGCCCTTCCCAGCCATGCCGCTGGGACCGCCTCTTGTGACAGAACCTCTCCTAACAGCACATCCGCAGAAGGAAAGGGAGGTAAAGAGGAATAGAGGAAGAAAGAGAACCGCAGGCAGGCACGAGCTGTGCAGCACAGCTGCGGGCTCAGCGCAGTGGCTCGAGCCACAGTGCTTACTATAGCAATGCTTCCTTGCAGGCCAATTTAACTTGATCATATCTGGGAGTAGCAAGGTTTGTAATGTTTGTACTGAAATCACTTATTCCTTTGAGAACTTGGTTTGGCAACCCTCAATATTTCTTCACAGGCTTAGAAGACATTTGAGAGGCAAAGCAAGTTGACTTATGACACCAAACTTCACGAGAGAATTGTAACATCTCATGGCTCTGTGGACAGTCTTTGGGTGCCTGTGTGTTGCGTTGGAGGCTGCTGACCTTGAAGGTGCCCAGAAGCCAACGAGAGGAGCTGAGGCCACGGTGTCAAGATCTCACTCAGGATCGCACCTTCGTGACCTAACTTCCCTCCATGGGACCCCGCTTCTGAATGCTCTAGCACTTCTCAGCAGCACCGTGGGCTGGGGATGGAGTCTGCTGCAAACTCAGGATCTAAACCAGAGCACGTGGTTTGTAAATGAACACACACTCGAATCTCTGGCATATTTTCCTGTACCTGCGTACAATGGATTGTGTTCTTCAGTGCAAGCATGCTGTTACTCTGACACTTCCTAAAAGTCATCTTTTCTCCATTCAGATACCGTCTTTGTCATAGCAAATTCCCATGTGCCATTAAATCTATTGCTAGATTTACTGTTATCTATCCATTCGCCCATTACTAATTGAGAATCACTATTACAGAGTGCTGTGATATGTTTTAATTTCATGTGTTTTGACATTGAATAACAGTACATTGAATTCTATGAAATAATTTCCAATTTATCTCGCTAGGCTCTTCATCCCCTCCACTTGTTCATACACATATGGAAAGACAGAGACACTTCTTGGTTGTGATAATAAATTCACCTTCATGTGTTTTTGTGATAAGCATGTTTAATTTATAAATTCACACAGGAAAATTTGACATACTTACAGAATTCAGGTTTCCTATTCAAAACATTGAGTATCATTTCATTTACTCAAGTTATGTTTATGTCTTTTAGCAATATAATTTTCTTATATGCATATTAGATATATCCTGCTAAATTATGCCTCAGTTTTCTATCATTATTACATATATATATATATTTTTTAATTTATTTTATTTATTTATTTATTTATTTATTTATTTATTTATTTATTTATTTATTTTGTATTTTAAGGAAGGATCTACAGAGCATTCAGGATCTTACTACTAGATCAGACTCGCAGTGATCCCAAGAGCTGGGATGGTTACAAAATAAGGACCCTGCCCCCTGCTGACTCAGTTAAACTTCTCAAGTTCTCAGGCTGACACCCTGAGCAGCACCCTAGCGAGTGAGGACAGGTCCTTGCACCCCAGGGTGCAGGACTACTGAGTCACTTAGTCAGGCTCCTGAACTTCTCAGGTTGACACCATGCATCAACCCTTGCGGAATGGCTGCCTAGACCGCCAGAAATCTGAAGCAGAATAACAAAGTCGACGTGTCAAAGATCACACTTTCTGCTGTCCTACTGAACAACATCTTGTGATTATTGATACCTAGCGTTGCACTTCTTGAGGGAAGTGCAACACACGTGAAAAAGCCAGCATTACCCATGACTGCAGGCTTGTGTGTTCATTTGCTTGAACTCTAAAAGTTCCACAGTATGTGTATCTGCGGGGAGAGGGTGGAGTAGCCAGAGGCACCACGTGACTCAGACAGAATTGATGTAACGTGCATTTTCACTGTTAATAGGAAACCATGCCTATGTATGTGTTTGTAAAGCCTGAAGAACTGAAGTGATAGTGCTACCTATAGTTCTATAGGCAGGACACTAATAGTATGAGGGATAATAGTGTAATTATCTTTTATAGCTTATCAAGCTAGATTTGGAGTGTCATAAAAATTAGGCCATCGAGCCGGGTGTGGTGGCTCATGCCTGTAATCCCAGCACTCGGGAGGCTGAGGCAGGAGGATTGGTGCGAGTTCGAGACCAGCCTGGGCTACAGAAAGTGAGCTCAAGGCCAGCCTGAACTGCATAGCGAGACCCTGTCTCAAAAAGACCAAAAAAAAAAAAAAAAAAAAAAAAAAATTAGGCCGTCGTACTGGCATGCGTTAACGCTACCAGTGCACACATGCAGAGATCCTCTCACACGAACTCCCCAACGTGAGGGCTCGTGCTAGTCGTTCCTAGATTAGAAAACACATTATGGTTGGCAAAGGCAACCAGCCCGCATCACCAAAAATACAATTTTGACATCAACATTTTAAGAAGGAGGAAACAAAGGAAGAGGACTCATCCTTATCCTCCTCCATTTCTGCTCCAGGGCGAGGCACTCTGTCTGGACTTCTTGGCTGGAAACGAATCACAGGAACAAAGAAATGCTAGTCCATTTGCCTCTTTTTATGTATCTGCTATCTCATGGTCTCCTGCCTTTGAAGCCTGAAGCTGCTATTGTTTGTCCTTTCACTTCTCTAAGTTTTGCTGTTCTTGGGTGCAGATGCTCTATAAGTCAGAGTCATCAAGCGCTGGTTTGACCTATCTTTCGCTAACATTTCTTCCCTATGGCATGCACTGAATACTTGATAAACAGAATGCCTTTTCCTTGTTCATCTTTACTCTGTCAGAAGTGTCTGCTCAGCCTCAAACTTGTGGGAGTTAAAAAGAAATGACTTTTTCTTCCTAACATTTGGAGATAGTTTCGGATCTTGGTGTGAAGGGAACGCCGTGGGGGAGAACCCTACTCTCTAAGTGGATATAATTCCTCCCAGAGTAGCAAATGTCCTTATCCCATTAAATACCAGTAATTAAGAGAATGCACAGTAGAGCTAGTCCTCCCTAGACTATCTTGTTAATGGTTGATGGATTTAATCTGTAGGCTAAATGAGGATTACAGCTATCAGGAGAGACAAGATGTGTTACAAAGGACGGTGCAACTAAGATCACTCCTAGGAAGTGATAAATGGATGAGTTTCTCTTTCAAATAAAGTATATTACATCTGACAGTCAACTTGAACATTGCAATGGCCTGAGATATTGTGGGTCATTGCTCATGAAAAGCTTTGCAGATATTCAGATGTGTAATCTCCTATTCCTGCAAACATGTGCTAACAAAAATGAAAAGTAAAAAGAAAATATTCAAGAGGAAGCCAAATAGTGACTTACAATAGTATTCCACAGGGGCTTGCATGGTGGGTAGGACAGTCAACTCGATGCCATTCATGGTCTTGTGCAGCTCCAGGAAGTGCCAATCTGTAGGCTTAAGTGTGCAGAGCCTCTCACGCTTCCAAGAGACATACACAAACACACAGCAGATCCTCAAATCTGGGGGGCATTGTTTTTCTAGAGCACCCGAGAATCGTGAGAAGCCACAGTTTTCAGATATGGTCAGAAAAATGTCTATAAATACCAATTTTTATAGTTTAAACTCTAAATATGCAATGTCTCCAGTTATCATATAATTTGGGTTAATAAAGCACTGTATTAATAAAGCCTTAGAAGGGGCACAGTGTCTTGGCCGCAATTCAAGATTCTTAGAGCTTCGGGCTGGGGTGATAGCTCTGTGGCACAAGTGACTGCGTCTCAAGTACAAGGTCATGAGTTTGAACCCCAGTCCCGCAAAAAAAAAGATTCTTAGAGCTTCAAGAGGAGTAAAACCCTATAAGAGGCACACTGGAGACAGCCATATGCAGCGCAGCACACCATGGGGAGTCAGGATGCCAGTGCAACCACTGAAAATGGGTCACAGGGCAGCAGGCAATCAGCAGCCAGGAGAGCTGAGTGGCCCTCTGGATTGGCTACGTGTGAATCACCCACCCAAGCACAGTTGTGAATATTTTCCATTTCTGTGAAATTGCACAGAGGTGGGGATTTGGGTGGGGGGAGGGGTCGGTAGAGGAGAAGGGCTGGGGGTGTTCAGTGAACAATTAAGGGGTTCTCAGAACCCCTGAGGCTGGAAACTCTGAGCCACAACTTCTCAGGGATATACTCAACAACACACACACACACTGTACATGTATATGCACATATATCATGTACATGTATAGATCTACGTATATCATATACATGCACATACACATATCACATTATATGCATGTACATGCATGACATGTGCATATGTACATACATCACAAGTGTGTACGCACACATATATCATACATGCGCACAAACATATATCCTACACACATACACACCGATGTACATGTATATACATATATCATGCATGTGTGTATACACATATGTCATATGTGTGTGCATACACATATATCATGTACACGTATATACATGTATGTTTGAACAACAACATATTTAACAACTCCATATGCATAGTTAGAAATACTAGATGGTTCAAGAGTTTAAATCAGCCTCATATTTGAGTGAGCTAATAACACTTCAAGCACAGATGAGAAAAGGTTTGCAAAGAAAGCTAAACAACAGCTCATCCTGTCATTCGCTTGACATTTTCTTAAAGTGCTGTTACGTCAACTTGGTGTCACCTAAGTGTCACTGCTTTATGTTCTCCATGTTCTCTGTTGAGAGCTGCAGCCCCCCAGAGGGCGCAGGCCACCGCGGTGTGACCTGGGCGGGTGCGCCCTCCCCCGGGTCTTCCCTTCTGTGCTGTCTACCTGGCCGCCAAGCGCTGTGCACCTGTCTTCCGTTCTGTGTTCTCATGAACTTCATCTAGCTAAATGAGCCAGAGTTCCCACTTTCGTGGTGTTCGGGGAGAGTCTCGGGACTGGAGATGAATAACATCATTACACTGTCCTCCACTCTAGCTGAGCCTCAGAGCCAGCCAAAGGAGTCCCTAAAAATGTCAGTGTTTGAACTTCTAACCAACTAAATACCCTGCCTTGGTGCAGGGACTGCGTGTCGGTGTTTCAGAAACCTCCCTAGAAGCCTCGGCTGCCTGCCGAGGGGTGGGAAGCACGGCCACTGACAATACCATTTGGTCAAGGGCATTTTCCATACTAAACTTCAGCCAACTGTGGCGGCCACAAGAGGGCCTGCTATGCCCTACAAGAGAACACTTAAGGAACCTGTGAGAGACTCACAGCTCAGCCTTCACGAAATCCTCCCCTAAATCAAGGGGAAGAGGAGCCCAGTCAGGTCTGTGCTGCATTCGATTAGGAAGCCTGTGGAAGCCACTGACAAAGAATCCTCCCAAGCAGCCAGCAGGAATAAGCGCTGCACCAAGCAGCTGTGGGTTTTCATTTTGAAAGCTATTTTATCTGACAATTCAGATGAGCTTTAAGGGAAGCGTCTTGAAACACAATTGTTGGCTATTCAAGTTCTGTTAGAAGACCAAAAGGAAAGCAAAACAAAGCTATTTGGCTCAGTTTTTCTCCCTTAACAAACCTGGGCACATGTTTGTCCTTTTCCGTTTAAAAGGTGGCTTGTCTGATGACAAAATGCTGAATCGAGGGACCAGAGGAATAAGTGTAATTCATGGGGGGCGCGAGGTGATGCCGTGGGGTGGTCAAACCCAATGAAACAAGATTTTTTTCCTTACACTTTCCCAAAGAAGAGGATGTGTTACACCATCCAGGCCCACGGAGGCAGATCGAAGCTTGATCAGGACAGAGGCAGAGGACAGGGGAGGTGGGCCAGAGTCCTCACTGGGAACAACAAGGCACAGCTGTGAGGACTGGGGTTCTGAGGACCTCTGGCGGGCTCTGGAGTACACAAGTGGCCTCGGGCTGACTCCGGTCCCCCGCTACCTGGTACCAGGATGACTCAAGTTGGGAGAAGCCAGGCTCGGTGTGTGAGGCGGATCAGGTGACAGCTGCAGTCTGACAGGGGTGCTTTGCCCAGGAAAGTCATGTGGTCGTGTCCTCTTCTGTCTTCAGAAACAGAACAGTACAGGGGAAGTGTGGCCCCTCCAGCAGGACTTCCATTTGCTTTCATGGATGTTTTAGTGTTGTGCATATTCCATATATATAAATATATGCATATGCAAGTTCATTTTGCAGATTTTACTGTACCATCTTTCACCTGTAGTCCCTGAAATAGATTTTTCCAGGCCAAAGGATCTGTAAATAATTTAGCATTGTTGCACTTACAGTTTGTTGTTGTTTGTTTTCTATGAATTTAGGACAGGGTGTACAGGGGGTACAGGGTCTCACTGTGTAGATCGGACTCATAGGAATCCTCCTGTTTTCAGCCTCCCCAGAGCTGGGATGACAGGTGTGCACCACCACACCCAGGCTCTATCACCATCCGAGTGCACCCCCAGGGTGGGGCATCCTTCCAAGCTGGGGACTGAACCCCAGTTTTGTTCTGTTTTGATGAGACACAAAGTTGGAATGTGAGTGGGGAAGGGTCAAGTGGAGAGAAAGCCCTGTACCCTTGTGACTCATGCCAGCGTTCCTGACAGGGAAACACCCAGACACACCGTGACAGTGCTCAGGGGCTGCCTGCGTCCTGCAGGGCTCCTCAGGAGGTGCGGTGGGGGCTGTGCAGGGCCTCCCGACTGCAGGGGGAGGCTGTGTGGGCGCGGTCCGTGGTCCGTTATTCGGTAGGGGAACAAGGAGAACCTGAACGCGGCACGTCGACGCGCGCTTCCCACGGTGACTCGCACGCCACACGGCTGCGCCTACTGCCGCCGTGCACATGATGGCAAAGGTGGTAGAGGCAAAGCCATTCCAAGGTCAGCCAGGTCCCCTCAGGATTTACTTTGAAACCAGGTAACAGTGCTTTGTAGAACTGTTGTCAGTGGCAGCCGTCTGGATGAGTCACGGCCATTGCTTGGCCAGTTTGCTCTCTGTGAAAGCCTGAGAGAATGTTCTCTCTCTAGCTGACTCTCCTTAGGTACACTGTACATCATTGATCCCTTTCCTCTGTAGCCCCATAATCTTGAACAGAAAATTTGGGACACCACTAAGTTATAGGACGTTACAGCACAGGTTCTCTTGTGTCCTAAGACCTCTCTGACCTTGAAGAACACATACTCCTAAGTGCAATAAACCAGATCTATATGTAAATATCATATCGTCTCCCTAGTGTAAGAACCCAAAAGAAGAAATAAAAATGGAGTGGTATAACACAGCTGATTGGAAATCAAGGACTTCCCACTTTATTAAGCTTTCTTTCCATTCTATCCTTTTTCTCTGTTTTTCTTTTCCCTTCTTTCTTCTACCCTCCCTAGTTCCCCTTTTGTGAGCAATTTCTGCCTATTTCACAATATGTTATGCTTTTCCATTTCTCTTGACACTGTTTCTCACACCAGAGAGACAATGTGCTATTTCTGCATGTGTGCTCAATTTGTTTCACTAGAGTATAACCTCAGGGTCCGCTCATTTACCTATAAATGTATCAAATTTATCCATCATCATAACTGAGTAGTACTGGATTGTATTAAAAAAGCACATCTTGGGGCCCGGCGGGATGGCTCAGTGGTCTAAAGCGCCTGCTTGGGAAAGCTTGGGCAGCTTCAGAGACTGCGATTCAATCCCCGGCACCACATGCTGCGCCAGCCCTGCTCTCAGGGCGGGCTGAGCCGGCCATAGAAATCAGTGAATAAACAAGAAAAAAATAAATGAATAAAATTTAAAAATTCTTTAAAAAAAAAAATAAAAAAGCACATCTTTTTCATTATCCATGCAGCAATTGATGGGACAGTTGTGTTATTTCCAAGACTTAGCTGCTACAAATTATGCAGCTATAAACATGGAGTGTGCACATATCACTGTGGTTCGACGCTTTTAATCCTTCTGGAAAACTACCCAGAAGGGGAATAGCTGGGTCAGATGCGCCCTTCAAGCCTTGCTCCTGGAGGAATCTCCACGCCGATTTCCGCAGTGGTTGCACCACTCTGCACTCCCACCCACAGAGGAGAAAGGCGCCCGGTGCCCCGCAGCCCCTCCAGCACTTGTTAGGAGTTCATTTCTTGATCATGGCCATTCTTTCTAGGGTGAGATGGAATCTCAGTGTTGTTCCACTTTTCATCTCTTGAATGACCAGTGATTTTGAACATTTTTTCATGTATTTATTTGCTATTTGCATTTCTTCATCTGGGAAGTGTGTATTTATATCAACTGCCTGTTTTTTATGGATTGGGTGTTTAAATTTGGGGAGTGTCTAATTTTTTTCAATTCTTCATATATTCTAGAAATTAACCTTGTGTGTAACAGGTGACTAATTTATTTCTAATTTTTTGTGCTGTTCAAGGGCTTTTTAATAAGATGAGAACCAAATCATTGATTCTTTGTAGTGCTTTCCTATGGTCTGAATTTTGTTAATGAAATCTTTGGCTACATCTATGTTTTCAAGACTTCTGCCTGTTTGTCTTCCGGCAGATTTAGCGTTTCTTTACAGATTCTGTACAGATGGTACAGATTCTCACTACACAGCTTGAGCTCATAGTGATCCTTCTCTCTCAGCCTCCTCAGTGCTGCGATTACAGGTGTACACCACCACGCCCAGTTTCAGTGGCCCACACAACACACACCGGTTCCAAGTCTAGCACTGTGGTGCCAAGGGTTGAACCTGGGTCCTTGTACTTGCCAGGCAGGCACTTAGACTGCCAAGCTATCTCCCCTTTAGTTTTCAGTCTGTGAATTGCTTTCTGAGTTAAATGTGGTTCTTCTTTGAAGCCTATTGTTGGACATTGCTCCGTGATTCATTCTGCTAGCCTGTGTCTTTTCCTTGAGACCATTTTCACTGATGGTCACAGCTGGTCTGTACTGACTTGTCCTTATCATCTTATTTTCCTGTTGCTGTTTCCTTATCTCTCTTCTCTGCTAGTTGATTGCTTGGTGGATTCCTTCATATTGTGGTGACATAGAGATAAGACTGAAGGCCAGTTGGTGTCCCTAGAAGTGGTGAGTTATAGACAGAGCCCAGGGAGGGCTGCCTTCTGTTGCTCGGGAGTCTCGGGAAGCTGAGGCCTGAAGCTTCAGGTGGCAGCTCCTCCTGCGGGTGCCCTGCCCTTGAATTATAGACAGAGCCCAGGGAGGGCTGCCTTCTGTTGCCTGAGGTTCCCGGAAAGCTGGGGCTCAAGGTTGCAGATGGCGGCCCTTCCCGTGGATGCCCTGTTCTTTATTTATCTGCTACGTGACACCAGAGGTTGCCTCCTCCCCCGCTTAAAGTATTATTTGTGAGCATTTGCGTGAGCTACATGTCTGGAATATGCTGAGTCTATTACGGTAGTGATGTATACTCCTTAGCCATATTTTTTAATGCTAAATAAAAAGAAGAGCCTTCTGAGGCTCTGGGCTCACTGAGGAAGAGAAATCTCAGTGAGTCCTCTGAAGCTACATTCATCGGGTCTTCTTGTTTCTTTTAGTACCGGACAAAAATCATACAACACCTTCTTATGGTGCTTTAGAGATTGTAGTCTTCTTTACCTCTTCCTAAAAAAACCCTCCAAAGTGTTTTCTAGAGCTGCTTTAGTGTACATGCATTTCTTCAGCTCTTTTCAAGGAAGTATCTGACTTTTTTTTGAGGCTGACGAATTCTTTTGCAAGTTTTAGCCACCTAGGTTGGAAGCTACTTTCCTTCATGACTTCAGTACACAGCGTACTCCCCTCGTTTTGACGGTTTGTGTGGAGAAGCCTACAGTCATTCTCACAAGCCTTCCTTTCTAGGTGGTTATTTTTTCTATAACTGCTCTTAATATTCTGCTCCCGTGAGGAACTTCCGGAATCCTGCTTATTCTATGCCTTGGTGTGGATTTATTTTGGTTATGAACTGGAACCCTATGCCTCTCTTACCCATATGTCAAATTCTTTTCCCAGCTTGGGGAAGTTTTCCACAGTTACTTCTGTGAGTAGATTTTGTGTGCTGTCTGCGCCGACTCCTGCTTCGTCACCAACTCCTACCCATCTTACATTGTCCTGTGTGTCTTCCGGCAGCTGTTGGATCGTTCTCCATGACTTCTCCCTATTTTTAGGAGACACTTCTTGTCCTGATCCCTAATGGTGGTCCTGTCTTCTAGGTCTGATGCTCTGTCTTCCTTTTTATTCAGTTTGTTTTTTAAACTTTCAAGGGAATTTTTAATTGCTTCACTATCTGCTTGAACGGGTTTCGCACGATCCGTTGCATTCCTCTGTTGGGCCTTCATGGTTTCCATAGTTGCTTATGCTCCTTTTTTTTTTTTTTAACTTGCGTCTACTCTCAGTTTACTGCACAAGCCCGTCACGATGATCATCCTCTCTGTTTTGACATGCAAGATTATTTCTTCTCTGATTTCCTCCACAGTCTCCCACAATTTTGCTTTTGACTTCTGCTGCCATTATTCCAGAGAATTAAGGTGAGTAGCTTCTGATTTCCCCCCTCTCTCTCTCTGTCCTCTGTGGGCTGGAAATCTGGGGTTGTATTTTCCTTCTGTATCTTGTTGTTTTCAGTGATTAAATCTCACTCCATTTTCTGTGCCAGTGCTTACAGGGGACAGCTTCATGACTAGATTGACGCTTCCCCGGGATGTCTGCGCCTCAGAGACGTCTTCTGGGTGCGGGTCGCTCGTTGTGTTGTCTCTGTGCGAAGACTCAAGCAGAGCCCAGAATAAGACTTGGGAACTATTAGTTTGGTAACTTCAGCCACAGGGATAAAAATGCGATTATGTAACAAAACCCAACATCATTCAGGAAGCTGTATACAAAGAGCTTCCTCTTAGTAGCCTGGCTTTACCTTGTGATGGGAGGAATGTAAGAGGGACAGAGGAGAAAGTTGAGACATAAGTGAGGACAAATACAGTAGAGTTGGGGATGAGGGGCAGAGCGCAATCTCTCAAGCGCTGGAAACGAGAGAAGGGGGCAGGTGGCAAGGAACGCAGGTGACACCAAACGCCTGGCAAAGCATGTCCGAAACTCTAAAGATGGGATTTACTCACATGAAACTCACAGATGAGGAGACGTAGCTGAGGCCAGCGGGAGGCCCATGAATCAGACGGGACAAGATAAAGGCAAAGGCCAAAGCAACCTTTTCGGCCATCTTGAGTCGCCTTTGGTCACCACAGTACTGTGACCTTCCTCCAAGCACCTGTCTGCAAAGGCTGCTTTTCTCCTAATTGGTTCTCACTAAAACGTCACTGCTATATCCAGACCTGGGTACAGTACCTCCTGTCCTAGTTCCCCTTCCTCTCTGGTTTCCAGCATTTTGTTCCTCTCCTCTTTATCCACACCGTTCTCAAAGGCACAGGGAAACTGACCCTAATCAAACGCTCGCCTGGCCACAGCCAACAGTGCTGTTTCTCCTGAAAGTACTTCCCTGCCGGCCCTCCCTCCCTCCCCTCCCTCTCTCCGTGTCTCTCTCTCTCTCTCTCTCTCTCTCTCTCTCTCTCTCTCTCTCTCTCTCTCTTTCTTCCTCCCCAGAAGCAAAGCCTAAGTAAGATAAAACGATCTGATCTAAGACACTTCCCTCAGATTCCAGAGTCCTGACCATGCTCCATGCCCCCACCAGTCCAGACCCTGAGGCTCTGCTGTGCTAAGGACTGGGTTCTATGCAGGGATGGGTGGAGGAGTGAGCCTGACACTAGACAACTGGGCTCTCTAGGACTGAGGCAGGAGGCAGGCAGCACAAATAAAGCCATCGCATCTTCCAGTGAAACGCTGCCTGTGGGCGCAAAGACGACAGGCAAGTAGAAGCAGCCACAGACACAAAAATCACTTTCTTAATTTCCTTGAAGCAGAACTCCTTGTGATTTTGCTGATGACCGAGGTGAACAGATACCGCCTTGGGCTCTGGAAGGTCACAGGGGCACAGCCAGAGCAGACCAAGTCTTCACACTTGCAGGCCGTAGGGTCAACTTTCACGAGTCTAGGATGACACTGCCATTTGCACAGGCACGGGCTGTTCCCTGAATTACCAGCCCATCATGCCAACGGCTGCAGTAATATGAGATCTGTGGCGTGGGGTCAAGGGAGCAGGCCCCAGGCCCCCTGGCAACAGGCAGGGTCAACTGTAAGGGCCACTGACATAGCACGAGCGCCAGCACCCTGGGCATGGACTTGTTCTACAAGGGGCATATTTTTCTTCTTGATTTATTAGCTTAATATATCGCTGTGCACACTGTGTGCAGCGTCAGGTGAGAGGGAGCCTGCTGGTGAGGGGACCTTAAGTGTAATACCACAGGGGGAGCTTGCAGGCAGTTTTAAGATTAGATTTGCAAAACTGTAGTCCCTGAGAGTGTTTCTTTGGAAACCCGTATTTTCACGCTATGTTCGGGGATTAAAACGATGAGCAACACGCAGCCCTGGAGCCAAAAGTCCTGATATATTTTGAATGTTCTATCAAAAAATCCCAGCGCTTCTGGTTTCTGTAAAATCTGTCGGGCGAGAAAGATGCTCGTAATTGGCAGGGGGTGTCGCTGTGCTGCAGCGCCCTCCTGCTCCCTAGCACAGTGGCCTCCTGGCACTGGCCAGCAAGCGGCCAAGGAAGGCGGCAGAGCCCTGCAGCCTCTCTGGAGCACGCTCAGCACCACTTCCCAGGCTCCGAGAACGTCCAGCTCAGGATTTATGCTTTCTAAATATTCTTTGTTTAGCTACTGTGCTGTGGCATATCATTAATAACAGACTAAATAACAAAAAATTCTCCCTGGGGCATCTCAGTATTGGAACCCTTCTTCTATTATTTGCTAGGGCCATGACAGGGTTAGCTACTTAAGCTGTCTAAAGCTTAATGTATTCACCTCAGTAAGGGAGGGAAGTGTATGTAGTTATCTGAGAAGATTTTATTCCAAATAAAGAATTAGCACATGTAAAGTGAGGCTCACCGGACCTGTTCAGGCCAGGCCAGCTTCCTCTTTCCCATATAAGGCTGCTTATGCATGTTTAACATAACACCAACTCAACACCTTGTACAACCACCGTTTCATTTTGTGACACCGTAGAGGAGAAGGGACTCCGGCCCGCTTTACCTCAGGCAGTTCAGTTTCTCTAGCGCCTCCACAGCAACAGGTATCGGGAAGCAACACAGAGCAGGAGCTGAGAGCCTGAGCTGCCCTCAGGGCGCAGGGCGGACCCCCCACTTGGCCCTGCAGTGGTTTCAGTGGAAGACAAGGAACAATTCAGCTGCTTCAGCGTATGTCCCCTCTGGGGCCAGCCAGGTCACTCAGCAGACTCTAAGTGTCTGCTTAGGGAAACTCTGGGACCAGGAAGGCTGAGCCGGCCCTGAGTTACTCTTCTCTCATTGCTGGGACAAATACCCGACACTCAAAATGAGGGAAGGAAAGGTTTATTTAGCTCAGAGTTACTGGAGGTTCCAGTCCATAGTCGGCTGGCTCCAAGGCAGAGAGGCACAAGGCATAGGGCAACCTTTCATGGCGGCAGCTAAGAGCAAGAGCACAGGGAGAGCTAGCCGCTCAAGTAGCTCACTTCCCTGCCTTCTTTACACTGAAATGCAGATCACCTTCCCCAGGGGAGGTGCAGCACCCATTTGCACAATAATCAGTTATAAATTCCAGAAGCTGCCCCATGACCGCATGAGGCTTTGGGGGGACACCTAAGCTCAAGCCATAGCAGCTGGCCACCAAGAGCAGGTGTGGTGGTGCAAGCCTGTAACCCCAGCTCTGGGGTTCCCCTGGACTGTGCCATCTGCTCAGCTCTCAAGACGGTAATTAAGGTGCCACCTAGACCACAGGCCCTTCACCTGGAGCTCAGGGACTTCTTCCAGGCTTATCTGATGTTGGCAGAATCCAGTTCCTGCGGTCATGCAGTTGACCCTCTCTACAAGGTCCTTTCCAAAGCCAGCTCCTACTGTGGCTACACGTGCCCTTCCTTTCAGTCAGCAGCTGAAGATGTCTTTGATTCTCCACTTTCCAACACTCCTTTCACTCTACCAAGTGTGCAGGTGATACTGCTTTTGATGAACTCAAAACGCATTGATTAGTCATTGATCCCTGACACTGATACCCACGGCCACCGCCCGTTCTGCTCCATGCCCATCACCTTGTCCGCTTATCCTTTTGTAATGAGAATGTGCAAAACTTCTCTCAGCAGCATTCAGTATGAAAAGTACTGTTTCTGATCCTACTGTCTGAGGCTGATGCAGGAGGATTTCGGGATAGAGTCCACCCTGGGCATTTAGCAATGTAGTGCAACCCCATCTCAGAACAAAAAGAAGAAGGCTAGTGAGCTCAGCGCCACAGCCCTGGGGTTGAGCCCTAGCGCCAAACCACAGCAATGGCTACATGTAAAAAGACAATAGGACAGTAGGGTTTTCAAAGAAAAGTATTCCTGTGAAGTCTTATATCATCAGTTTTCCAAGAGACCAACTCTGCTGACAGTCACAGGCCTGCAGCCTCTGGAACTCCTCCCCAGGAGTCCGGAACGGATAAAGGGGCAGAAAGAGCTGCTGGGGGCCCTGGGTGCTTGTGCCGCCTTGTGGGTGCCAAGAAGCGCTGTCCTCTGGGAGGCCCCTCTGCCTGCAGCCCTGCCTTGGAGTCATCCACCGGGGGACTGAGCCTCTGCAGACTCTGAGCTGGACCAGCGCAGCTCCCTTAACTTCCGGTGTTGGGCATTTTGTCTCAGCAACAGAAAAGTAAGAAAGGTGCCCCGTCCCTGGTAATGACAGCCCCCGAAAACTGATGTGGAGGAGCGGGTGTTACACAAGAGAAGCATCAGAAAAACCAAGCGTGATCTTCACCCCTCAGTTTATGAAATGCACACCCTCTTCGTAGCAAGCATTGAGATTAGAAGATGATACAATACTATTGAGAGAAAAAGACAGTTCAGTGAAAATTTCACTCACCTTAAAGGAGTCCTTTGAAATATTTCCTGTTCTTATTTGTTCCGAGCTTCCCGGAACCTAAGAAACTGACCCAATGTGTGTAGGTGGGACTAGGCCTCAGTGCCTAAAGCAAACAAGTGACCTCAGTCCTGAGATGAGAGCTCCTGTCGGGCTAAGGGCCACTGAGTCGCTAGGCAACCTTGCCTCACGCGTTCCCGACTTTGCAAAAGCATGAACAGACTAGGTTGTGTTGCGCGGTTGCCTTAGTCATACCATCGGGCAACCTGCCACGGTGTAGCCCAGCTTTGTCCTCGTGTGGACTTCTTCTCATTCCTGCCGCCGTTGGGACCAGTGGACCCCTGCACTTACTGGCTTCCTGAAAAGTAGACATTAGTACATTAGACTTCGTACTAATTGGACACATCAGTGAACAAAACTGGCTTCAGACCAGTTAGGAAAAGCTACACAGCTTACTTTCTGTCCCTAAGGGTGGCTGTCACCCTGCCCACTATCATTTGGGATATAGCAATGGGACAGAAGAGCGAGGTCCTCCCCGCCAAGGGACAGGGTGTCTAGTTCCTGTCTCCAGTGAGCTCTGGACCCTTGGAGAGTCGGTCTGGCCTCCCTAATCCCATCTCACCATCAGTAAAAGACTACGTAACTTGAGGCCTTTCGGAGATGAGGCACGGTCGGCCGAGACACAAGCAGATGCCTCGCCTCCCGCTGGTACTCTGTATTTCCGTTTCATGGATTTTTACTTGACAAATACGTCATGGAAAACTTGTTTCGTCCGACTTGAAATGATGGGTTTATTTTTCTTCTTGGAAGGTTTGGGTTTGATGAGAGTGGGTCAAAGGCTGACCTCTTGTGGCCAGGCGTGGTGACTGCAGGCTGAAACATTCTCCTGGAAATGTGCGAACTTTGGCTGCTGACCGGGCCGTCCCTTGTGCTGAGGCAGCCTGGGGGCCTGACGTAGCTGTGTTCAGACTGCTCTGTGTTCAGACTGCCCTGCTCCATTGCATTAGAACAACTCATTTTGCTGCTCAGATCGTATTTTAAAAGTAAGCTACGAACACCGCGAGAGCGGCCTTGTGCGCGCTAAGCTCTCTGTCGCTGTCCCTCCCGCCTCTTCTTTTTGACGCTATGGGGTAGAAGCTTTGACAGATGAGCTTTAATGCCCCGTTATTCCAGCTAAAGCAGCAAAATGAAACTACAGTGCATATGCATGATCATTTATTTTTGGTTTAAGAGAAATTCAAACATTTAGCCCAAAATAGCATGCAATTGCTGTAAGAATAATGCTGCACGTACTCCTTCAGATTGAAAACGTACAGCAGGCATCCACAGGAAATGAACTAGTCACTGAATTCCCGCTGTAGCCCCAGAGTTCTCTGTCATTTCCTGGCACATTTCACGTTGTGTATAAAGTGATCCCACGAGGCCATGAGTAGGCTTGCAAAGTGGATCTCCAGACACTGGTGCTGAGGCAGAACCTGGGGCCCACGGATGGACAGCAAGGAGCTTTGGAAGAACAGGGCCCAGCAAGGGGCAGGATGGACTGCACGCACCCCAGACCAGGGCTGAGTCTGGCCTCCAGCGCTGGGAGCTTCCCAGAGAGCAAGCCCGGGCTGGGTCTCCTCCTGTCCACCACCACCTTCCACAGACAGGGTCCCTGGGGACCTCCAAATGCAGCGCTGTGCTGTGGGCTGGCCCTGTCACTGCTGTCCCTGTGGCCTACAGATGCACTGAGAGCAGTGCTGTCCCTCCAACCCAGGTCCTCTCCTGGCCTGGCCTGGCCTGGCTCAAGCTTCTCCCAGAACAGAGTTGGTCTATCTCACCCCAGAACAAAGAGCAGAGCTACTTCACATCTTTAAAGCATAAACGTTCTGTCTACTCTTTCTTTGGTCTCACTAAGAGTCTCACTATGCCATTCACACTGGCCTTCAGCTCACTCTGTAGCCCAGGCCAGCCTTGCAGTCGCAGTGATCCTCCTGCCTCAGCCTCCTGAGGGCTGGGATGACAGCAGTGCACCGCCATGCCTCGCTCAGTGCGCTGCGTTCTTATCTGGAGGATAAGCTGTGTTTATATGGTGGCTACGTTGTAACTGCTACCAGGAGCAGGGCGGCAGTGAGGATGGCGAGTCTGACTCCGGCTCAAGAAAGTGCAGCCGGGGCTGGGGACTTCTGCAGTCACACCAGGGAGAGAAGCGAACTCCACCGTAGCCTTCGCCTTCTACTACCAGCTCTCCATGTGGACACACATGTGTGTGCACATGCACACACATACACAAGCACACACACATCCAAAGGTTCTCCACCTGTGTATTTAACCAACTGGGGACCAAAAATATTTAAAAGAAAACCCTACATAAAAGAAAACCTCATAGAAAAACATATACACGCTTCCCCCGTTACGTTCCTGAGTCACGTAGCATGACGGCAACTTATACAGCTATGTCCACTGTTTTGGGTGCCATGTGTCATTCTCCACATAGAAGTATTTAATCGAAACTAGACATGATTACTGTTATGCTATTTATATGACTTTGTTTTCATTCGATTCAGTTTTGTAAGTGCTTTTCTATGTCATAAGCAACGCTTCACAAAACAGTAAGTACATTACTCTGTGTAACTTTCTTAGTTATAACAGACTTTTCTGTTTCAAATTTAAGTTATTAAAATTTTTGTTGGTATGAAAACCACTTGCCAAGGCCTCTGGGCTCTGTGTGCTCTCGGACTTTGCCAGTATCAGTGTAGATGAGGGGAGCAGATCGGCATCTAGAAACCCCGTCAGCGGGTCTCAGCTAGAAAGCCTGCCAGCGTGCGCTCGAGTACATAGGTCTTTGTTTATAAACCCTGTGCTACTAGCGTTGGTTGGCGCTTCTTTCTTGGGTTAAAGTCAGCTGTCTTCTGTATCTGCTGGAACCCTGGTGCTCTGTAACTCCTCTGCAGGGCCCTGCAAGGGCAGGGGACGTTCCCCATCCTGCTGAAGGTCACCCTATTGTGAGGCTCAGGCTGGGAGCGGAAATCTAAGTCCTGAGAAGGTGGTTGATGGGCAGGTTTTGGGGTCAAACTGGGAGGAATCTTTAAAAAAGATTTTAGAATAACAGATCAGTCCTGGTTAGTAAGCCCCGCCTCTGACTGATGGGACAATATAAGGCCGGTCACCTAAGGAGGCTGGCGAGGCTGTTACGGTAGACGTGATAAAGACACAACTGTGGTAATGGGTGAGAAAGCGTTTCCCTTGTGGAGAGCCGTGCAGGCGGGTAGCCTTCTAGTCGCAGTGCTTCGGCTGTGTACGTGCGTAGCCCACTCCCTGAAAATGTGAGAGAGAAGATAAAAGGCACAGCACAGACTACAGCCCTGGGTGGGAACCTTGAATGAAACCTGAAAAAGCTTCCTCAGCGCAGTGCTTCTGCTCTAGGGTTATCTGGGGGGAGTTCTTTGTTCCTGCTGAAATCCGAGGAAGCCTATGTAATCTGCACTCACTAGCCAAGAAGAGGGGGTTTTCTCTTAACTAGAGAAAAGAGAATGAGAGCAAGTGGCCGTCTATTTCTCAGGAAACACATGGAGCCCTTCCTTCAAATACTTAATCACCAGAGCAGTGGAGGGTGTGGAGAAAATCAGTAAAGACACAGAGCCATGAGCCACTGGAGAGACTAGAAGGTACCAGGGACACAGTTGGCATAACTGCGTAGGTAATTCGGGATCCAGTGGGGAAGCGAGTCACACAGCAGGCACAAATGCCGACAGGGCTCTCCCTTCCAGGGGCTGGGCTGGGAACTCCTGGCTTCCTCCAGGTGGTGGATACCTATCTGGGGCATCGGTCGGTGGGGCCGATCCTTGGGGACTGTGGGGGGGGCATTGGTTTTATCTTTTCTCCCTGAGGTCTGGCACTCAGCTGGAGCAGCCTGTCTCTCCCACAGGCGCAAGGACCCTCGTCCCCTGCACTGGCTCCTGGGAGGGCCCGGCCCTACCCAGCTGCCTAGAGCACTTGCTCTGACTTCGTTGCTTATAACGGTATCACAGCAACAATGAAGGATTTTCAAGCAACTGTCATTTCTATCTCTGCCACTATGTTGTCAAACTGATTCTAGAAAAATCTTACCGGACTCGTTGACTGGTTTTGACCCCATGAAGAATATGCAGCTATTCAACAGCCCATCCGTTGTGCATTGAACTTTGAATGCTCTGCTGGCTTTGAAAACCTCGTCACTAGGGTAGCCAGTGTTTGCCCCAGAGTTGCGCATCTACTTAATGAAGTGTAAAGTGAGCACGGATGAATCACTCCTTTTATCGAACATCTTTCGGCATCTGTAACGTGAAGTTTACTTACAGGACAAAAACAACAAAATTAGCCTTTAGCTATCTAAGATGGCTAATTTGACTTTACAGAGGAAATTTTGAATAAATATTAAAACCCTGAAGAGCACGGTGGCACTGTGTAATTAATAATTATACACCAACCATAGCTTTTAATTATGTCACTTGGACTGAAATAGGGCAATAAATTCAAGACAGCTTGGATTTGGCTTCAAATGCTTGGCACGACACATGCAACACACAAATGCCCACAAAGATATCTTCCTCCTTTCAAGCTGTCCCTCACATTTTGCACACGTTGAGCTTAGTTAGAGGAGACGGTGAAAACCGGCAGCCGGCCCCCTTCGCCAGTCAGCGCGGCTCCACATCCCACTGCTTCCCCTGGGCATCCATCCTTGGCCCTCCCTATGGACCCGCGTCACCTTTGGAGTCCCCTGTGTGCTGGGGCAGAACGCAGGGAGCAACAGCCCTCACGTCCAGCCTCCCCACCACCAGAGAGCAGGAGGCTGCAGCTCGTGCTGCGTGCTGCTGGAGAACAGGTCTATTTGCACAAGCTGTGGACCGTGGATGGCCCTCCAGGGCCACTTCCAGATAGAACACTGGCGACACAGCCCCCTCATCATGTCAAGGGATGCAGGTTCTGCTCACACCACAAACCGCTGTGGTGTCTGCACAAGGACACGCTGGGCTTCTGTTCTTTCCTTGTGGAGCCGTGAGTTTATAGATCTCTCCAGTGGAGCTGGACATAGGGCTGATGACCTTATAAACTTGACCACACAAACCTTCAGCCATGTGCAGTGACACCTAGCTGCAATCTCAGCTTCTTTGAAGACCGAGGCAGGAGGATCTCAAACTGAAGGCTAGGCTGAGCAACTTCTGGAGAACTTGTCTCAAAATAAAAAGAGCTGGGATTACAGTTCAGTGGTACAGTGCCCCTGGTGCTTAACAAGTAGGTATCCTCTCTTCCGTTCACTTTGCTTGTTTTTCCACAGGAATATTTAGCCTCTCCACAAGGCCCTTATAGCAATTACATAAAAAAGGGCCACACCAGACATGAGTGAGCATGTGACCTGCTGCCAACCATTGCTGTTATTCTTTAGGGATGCTTAAGATGAGTTAATTTTAAAAACTTAAAATAAGATCTATCGCACAGAAAACAAAATGATGACAGTTATTATTTGATCATTATGGCTTTGGTGCTTCCATTCTAACTCACTAGAAATTAATTAAGTTACTTATTTATTCATTCATTTATTTATCGCTCCACTACTGGGTAGAATTATAGCTGCATGACTGCGGCTATTCTTGCTGGGGCATATCAATAACTTCTTTTAGCCCTCGTACTAGGGATTGAACCCGAGGCCTTCACACTGAGCTCCACCCACAACCTTTTTAATTTTTATTTTGGGGCAGGCAGGGTTTTATCGAGCTGCTAAGTTATCCGCACAGAGTTTAGATGTGCGGACCTTGGCCCAGCCTCTCCCGGAGCTCTCGAGTTACAGCCCTGCCGGTGAATCCAGCCAGGAACAACCGTTCCAGTGAAGTACAATAACAGTACTCATGTCAGACTCCACTTCCCCCGCACCAAGGGCTCAGATTGTTGCATGCTCAGTGACATTTCTAAGTATTTCTGTGATCTCCACCTGTGACTGAAATCCTGGCAATAGGGAATTTACAAAATGAAAGGGTAAAGGGCTGGCCAAATAGCTCAGCGGATTTATGCGCCAGCAAGCAGGCTCAGGGGCTGGGGTTGGATCCCTGGGCCTGCCGTGCCGGCTGCGCCCCCGGGGATCACTAAGACAGCAACTGAGACTGGGCGTGGTGGCGCGAGCCTATAATCCCAGCTCTCGGGAGGCTGTAAGCAGGTGGATCACTGCAAGTCCGATCTAGTAGTGAGACCCTGAACACCCTGCAGTGGTTCTCAACCTTTCTAATGCCATGACCCTGCAATACAGTTCCCGTGTTGCGGTGACCCCCCCAAACCAAAAAATAACTTTGGTGGCTACTTCAAAAACTGTAATTCCAAATAAATAACATCTTCCGATGGCTTTAGGCGACCCCTGCGTTTTGGTCATTCGACCCCCGCCGAGGTCGCAACCCACAGGCTGAGAACCGCTGCTAGATCCTTCCCTAAAATACAATAAATAAATAAACAAACAAACAAATAAATAAATACAAACCAAAACGACAGGGCAAAGCCCTGGCATGATAGCATTAGCTCCTTCTAGGGGGAAAGGGAATGCCATTTTATACTTTCTGACTGTCCTCCTTGCAGTATCTTTTCTGTTCAGAAACATATTTTTTGTTTTGCTCTGATTTTCTCGGCGTTGGCTTTGTTTCTCTCTCTGGTGAGATGCAGCGATCTTCCCAGCAGATCTTGCCCTGAACAGGCCGGATGTTGGTGTCCCGCCCCTCCTGTGGGGAGCGCTGTGTGGTGGACCCACGGGCGGCCAGAGCTCCTGCTGCCCGCCGTACCTCGGCAGGACCGCCAGGCGTGCTGCGCGCCCTGTCTGCCTGGCCAGTTTCAAACACTGAGCAATTAAAAAGCTGATGAACGGAGCCCTCAAAATGCTTGTTTTAAAATGAAATTCAACCTCAGCTGTAAGGCATAAAATATCAATGCAAACATAAAGCTGATGGAAGCAAGGACCAATGGTGACGCGTCGGATACCAAGCGGAGCGGAGGGCGAAGCGCGCGGCACTCCAGCTCCTTTCGCACGTTAGGCACGTCTTGGACTTTGTCTTCCTGCCTGTGAAATGGGCCTCATGGAACATGAAAGCGCAGTGGCGAGGGCTGAGCGAGTCTCGGTTTGCTTTCTATCAAACCACAGCGACAAGTGGTAGCAGAGGTGGCTTCTTCCCCACAGGGCTGCCTCTCTCCTCACCAGGCCCTCTCTTCGAAATTACAAACGGGGGCTCACCCTGGGTTAAGGCAGGGGTCAGCAGCCGCTGCCCTACAGCTCAGTCTGGATTCATCACGGGAAGCCGGAAGGTGGCCTGGGAGGGGAGCGTAGAGGACAGAGGAGCCATGCCGAGCCCCGAGCAGCTAGCTGCCCAGCCGCGAGGCTGCCTGCGCTCATCCGGGTCACACTCGCAGCTGCCCAGTGGCCCCGCTGCAATTGCTCCTCAGCCGCAGCGGGCAGCCAGAGTCCGGCAGAGCGTCCAGGCAGGTTTCCAGGCCAGTGCATGTCCCCAGAGGCGGCACTCAGAAGTCTACTTCATGTATCTGCGGAGTCTGATTTAATCATACTTAACTGCCCGTGTGCTTGTTATATTTCAAGTCACTGTCAAAACAAACTCTGAGAACTAAGCGATTTCCACACATAAAAAGCAGTAGCACTGCAAAAGTAACAACAAATTAGAAAATGTAATAAAAAGAAATGATCATATTTTCAGTGGCAGGAAAATCCATATGGCATCTAGGAATAAATTCAATAAAAGGTTCATAAGAATTATGCAGAAAACTTGAAGCATCATACAAGGGAATGGAAGAAATCAGAACAAATGAAGAACTGTAATGTGCTTCTACCTAAGAAAATTCTTCAACTAGACTGATTCCCATTTTGGGCCAGCCAAATAGCTCAGTGGATTAAAGTACCTGCAAGCAGGCGCAGGGCCCAGGGGTTCAGTCCCCAGGGGTGCATCGAGAAAGCAATTGAGACTGGGCCTGGTGGTGCACCTGTAATTCCAGCTCCTGGGAGGCTGTAAACAGGCAGATCACTAGAAGTCTGATCCAGTAGTGAGACCCTGAACACCCTGTAGACCCTTCCCTAAAAAATAAAAAAATCCCCTAATTTAATTAATTTCCCCCAATTAATCAATTACTTCAGTGCAAATCCATCTTTACATTCCTTATAGACTTTATGTGAAAATTGAAAAGTTGATAGAAAAATTTGCATGTCGGGCTGGTGAGATAACTCAGTAGCCTCAAGCGTCGGCTTAGGCAAGCTTAGCACAGCACAGGGACTGTGGTTTGATCCCTGGCACCACTTGCTATGCCAACCCCACCGCCTCAGGGCAGGCTGAGATGGTCATAACATAAATAAAGTTAAAAAAAAAAAAAAGAAAAAAAGAAAAAAAAATTCAGATAGAAGAATAAAGTTCCAAAAGGGCTATTTTAAAGAAGAGAAGTTGAAATTTGGTGAGGTGATGTGTGTAATATAAGGACATGATGTATGCTTAGCTCCTCTTACTGAGGTTCCTATTATGTGCAGATGTTGATGTTAATCAAATTGCAATAAAGTACATTTCTTTACTGAAAAAAAGAATACATTGAGAGAGGTTTCCTATAAAATGAACCATGAAGTTATAGCTACGGAGACAAAGAAGGACATCTCCACACAGGCAGAAGAGCAGGCCACGCTGTGTGAAAACAGAGACAACATTATGGCTTCACGGGAGGGGGGGGGCTGCCGCTGCATCTGATGTCCTTCAGATTGTTCTAGCAAGCACAAAAACCCATTTATATCCATAACACAAACTTGAACTGTATTGCAGTCTTCACTACTCCAGGAGAAAATATTTGAGAAACTGATGAAATTTATCACTGGCTACATTACTACTCAGAATTCTATAACGATTTTACACAGAAACCACACACACAAATCACCCAGCACAGAATGTAGAGAGAGGAACGCACAGAGGAGAGCTTGACTCCCCCAGCGTCCATTAAGTGTTTGCCAAATAATTGCAATACCTGTGTAATGCTCATGCATTTATAGTAATTTTTTTCCTCTTTATATGGTTTACGTCATCCTGCTCAGCCAGAGGTCCAGGAGTCAGTTTGGATGGCGCATGGCAGGAATTTGGGGTTTTGCTGTGGAGTCGGGAGTCCTCAGTTTTGTTCTAGCAGACAATTAAATTCTGACATATGTGTGCCATAGCTTCTTGGTGCAGTGCAGTTAAGAATATCCCCCGATGGAAAAAGGGGTGGAAGCGCTGGAGGCCTCCCAGGCCTGCAAGAGGAGTTTCTTGTGGCCCAAAGTCACACACTCGAGTACCAAGCACTAAAAATAGTGTGAATTGTAAGTTACAGAACAAGACACCTGTCATTGGGGCCATGATGATTTAAATAAATAACTGAATTTAAATAATTATAGCATGGAAGACAAAAAACACCTCCTTGCAGAGAAGTAATAACTGTGGCACATATAAAGAAAACACAGCCAGTGCCGTAGTTCAGCCTTAACCGAGCGACCCAGACCAAAGGCTTTGGCAAAGAGGCCTTTGGACATCAGGGCTTACTCGACGGGGCATCCTGAAGACGGCCCAGAGGGATGGCCTGCCACGCTGAGCCACACCTGAGACAGTCCACCAAATCACTGGCCAGTCCAGAAGTGAATAGGCAAAGTGTAGAAATGAGGGCGACACGGACCCTCCTCCCGCGGGTGACAGGAGCAGCATGGTCCCACCTGGCTGTGGCCCCAGACACGTCAGTGGGGCCAGGTGACCCCCTCCATGGACAGCTGCTGCGGACCTGTCTGGCTGAGGGAAGATGGAGGGCTATAGAAGCCGGGCCTGGTGTAGCTAACTTTAGAGAAACTAGAACTGTTCGCAGAATCTTCCCGATTTTTCATCGTCAGCAATTAACTATGACTCTGAAGCACACAAGACAGAAAACACCGTGGCCTCGGCGCTAAGTGGAATCCAGAAGATTCCAGCGTTGATGGTGATGTGCACGCGCTTGTGGTGAGCGAACCGCGCCCTCGCTAGAAGCAGGCCACGCCCCGGGCTGGACGGCTTGGAATCTACTCACAAAAGGAAAGCTGTGTCTGCATGACCACTGGCCCAAGACGTCGCCTGGCCCCTTCCCTTTTCACGTTACCTCCACGTATTTCAGAGCCTCCTCCCCAGCCTGGAAAGGGGCAGCCTGGGTCCTGCGCCTGCGCGCAGGACTCCGGGAAGCGGGTCATCGCCCCTTTCTCTCCCCTCCTCCCCCACATTGTCACCTCCCAAAGCTTCGTGGAGGTTAAGTTTCCTGGAGATGAGAGCTAACTAAACAGAAGGGATTTTGAATTAAATAAAAGATAATTGTTTTTGAAAACTATGTATTTGTGTAAATTCCTTCATAGGTAAAGCATCAAACACTCCACGAGCAGTAAGCTCTACTCCATGCAGTGGCCTCTCGCCCATGCCCTCTCCTCAGACTTCCACCCCAGGACACGGCTGTCCTCCTTCGCAGCCTCAGCCCTCTTGCTTCCATCCATCTCCCAGCAGCCAAGGTGGGGATGGTTCACTGTAGATTTCCCTGACCTCAGATCGTCCTGGCCAGGTGCCTTCCAGAGCCACTATGGAGAACGGAAGGACGGAGAACAGCGAGTTCCGGTAGTGGCAGGTATACGTGTGCATGTGGGGGACTCTTCCAATGGGAAGTTTCCCCTGGGCTGGGGAACAGAATTCCGAGCTAGCAAAGCTCAGGGTCAGTGGTGCAGTCCAGCCGAATGTCCTTGGGAGACTGGCACCTCCTCTGCCTCCGGGTCTTCCAAAGTGCACGTAAATGAAAAGGCACACGCAGCTAGGGGTAAGCAGCCCTTCTCAGGAACAGTGTCAGGCAGTCCACGTATGGAAGAATAGTGTGCTCCTCCCTGGGGCAAAGTCCGCCCAGCCGGCCTCCCCTGCAGGGAAGACAGGATTCCTCCACACACAGCCAGGCCCGTTTGCCTCTGTTCTTCTGCCAGCTCAGCCCTCCAGGTCCACTAGGGCTAGGACATGGACTTCGTAAGAACCACCTACCCTCCACCCTACACCTACAATCTTCAATGTCTTTCCCTGGGGTCAAAGTCCCAAATGTGCCTTGGAAATTATTTTATTGCACTTTCCAACTAGGTGAAATTCTTGGGAAGAGCTTTCTGTAAGCTTTGTACATAGATAAAGTTCATTTCTAAGTAACCCATGGGAATTGAAGGTAGGGTGTGTAGGTGGTTTGTGAATTCAGTTGTTCTAAAAAGCTCAGCACCAATTCTCTATGATTCAGAAAAGAATAAAGATTGTGAGCAGGGAAGTTCTAACATTTTGGTCTGCTCTTCTGATTTTTTCCAGTGTTAGAGTGTGAAATTTTCAGCCTTAATAAAGCAATAATGTGTGGTGAAATATTGATGTGCTTTTTATTTAAATTGAGATTCAGGTGTCCTGTCAGTCATAGGTAGGTTCTGCAACAATAATGAAAACATAAAATAAGTGCTTTCACAAGTGAATTAGGCTCGTTATAGCCAACAGAATTAGCACGAAGACTGTGTTTGTTAATTTTGGATGTTAGGTACTGATAAAAGTATTCCTAGTAAGGAAAGAACAGCCTTGCCCCTCACCTCCTTAAGCCCTTTTGAATTTTTTATCTTCGAGACAAAGTGTCCTTTCGGTGAGTCACTGACTTGCCTAAACTGGCCTTGAACTTTCAGTCTTGCTGCCTCAGATGCTCTGTGGACTGGGATCGCAGGCATGGCCACCACCCTCGGGTTGAAGGCACGTTCAGTCAGGCCACCTTCTCTCTTCTCTGAGGAGGTCCCTTTCATCCTTCCTTTGGTCTGTGGCAGGAAAGGTGGCAGTGACGTCAGCCGAGTTGTAGGCGTTTGTTCCAGCATCAAAGCAGTTCTGAAATGCTTGGAAGATGCTGGTCAGATGTCCAGCCCTGACCCATCAAAAATCGTAGGGTCACGTGGTCACACCACAGATAAAATCGCAAATGGCTTCTGTACTTGGAAAGCCAGGGAAGACATTCTTCTTGGATGTTGGTTTAGGGGAATAAAGTTGGTGTGGACCACTGTGTTATGCTTGTTGTCTACAATGGCCTCAAAAGTTCATGATCTTGGGCTCGGTGGTCTATGTGCCTGCCTGGCAGGCACAAGAACATGGGTTCGATCACTGGTACTACATGCCTTGAGGCCCCAGAACCCCATACAGACCAATGAAACCAGGCATGGTGGTACTTGTCTATAATCCCAGAGCTGAGGAGGCTGAGGCAGGAGGCCTCATCTCAGTCTGAAATGCATAGCAAGTCCCTGTCCCAAACAGCTCATGGTGTTGCAGGTCTGGCAGATGGGCTGTTGTGACTGGATCATGAAGTTCTGTCCTCCTCAGTAGGTTAATCCTTTAGTGAGATTATAATTTGATGGCATTTGTGGGAGTTGAGATAGGAACTGAGGTTAAAGGGAGCAGCCCAAGCCCAACGACTGTGGAGACCACAGTACCCTGTCCCTGGCTTCCCCTTCTCTCTGGCTCTTACTCGTCTTTGTTTTCTAGCTCAAACATAATAAGCAGCTTTCTCCTCCCACTTAGACCTTCTGTTTCACCTCTCACACACAGAAGACCTCCACAACTTCACCCCAAAGTGAATCTCTCCTCCTCAGGTATTTTGACACAGCAGTGGAAAGCTGAGAAACACACCAGAAGATCATGGCCCAGAAGGCAGCGTGACTGGTATCTGAGGACAGAATGACCACTACATCTCTCATTTTCAAAACAGATCTGACCAATCTCACATACCTCTCTCTGTTCTCTTAAGCAACAGGTTTGTCCATAAAAATACATGATGTAATAGCCATTATAATTCTTATTTTGAAATTCTGTACCACAGGTATTGTTGCATGCTACTGTGTTTCCATCTTTGCTTTTTTTTCTTTTCTTTTTTTTTTTTTCCATCTTTGCTTTTGTTTTTACTCTTTAAAATAAAAAAGTAGGGGTCTGGCCAAAGAGTTCAGTGGATTAAAGTGCCTTGAAGCAGCCTCTAGGACTGAGGGCTCAATCCTTGGACCTGCCTTGCTGGCCCACCCCCTGGGGCACGCTGAGATGGCAATTGAGACTGGGCATGGTGGCGCGTGCCTGTAATCCCAGCTCTTGGGAGGCTGTAAACAGGGGGATCATTACGTGTCCAATCTAGAAGTGAGATCCTGGACATCCTATAGAACTTTCCCTAAAATACAAAAAATAAAAAAGAAAGGATAAAACAGTAGAGCCAGCCAGATCGCTCAGCAGACTAAAGCACCTGCTTAGGCAGAGCGCAGTGGCTGGGGTTCGATGCCCATGCTGGCCCAACCCCCAGGGCATGCTGGGATGATTGAGACTGGGTGTGGCGACACATGCCTGTAATCCCAGTACGTGGGGGAATGAAAACAGGAGGATCACAAGCCCAGTCTACGTAGTGAGACCCTCTACATTATGTACGTACATACATACATATATAAAATTAAAAAATAGATTGGATTAAAAACAGCTGTAGGACCCATTGCTGTGGGGAAATGCCCAGCCAGCCCCTGCTATAGTGATTACCAATTCTGAAAGTGACTAAATTACAGCCAATATAAGAATAATTCCTTGATAGTGAGACGCCAAGCGCGTGCGCCCATGTGCACACATGTACACACACACACACACACTCAACCTTAGAAAGGGTAATTCCTTGCTATGTTCCTGCTGTGGTCCACAACTTAAAGGATTAAGCAAGCATGACAAACGTCCCGTCCCTAGATCCCTCGGCCCCGTAGCATCCTGCACAGTGAAGAGGTGCGAATGCAGGCAGAAGTTTACATTTGCAATGGTATTTTGTTTAGACACAGTGAGAGGCTAGAGTATTCCAATGTTTCAACTATATGACACGTTTAAGAAAATGAGCAGCGAATGATGCGCATTAAGCAGAGCACACCACCCTGCAAGATGCTTTGCGTATTTCTTTTCAGCAAGAATAATCAACGTTTATGAGACTCTGATCTTTCTACCATCGTCATTTTCACTCAGCACCCTGCGGAGGGGCCCAGGTGCAGCTACAGTTTATAAAGAACCTCGTAAACTGTGAATAGCGTTTTGGTCTCGGGTGATTCGTCTCTGCCGGCCCGAAGGCTCGCCTGAGTGCTCACACTGAGGCTGTGTCTTGAAGGTAAGTGGAGCTCCTACGAGCTGCTGCGTTGGAAGTCCGTGGCCTTCTCTCTCCTGTCACATTCGCGGATATAATGCCGCTCTAACTGTCCTAATGTCCTTGAAATTGTCAAGAATAAAAGAGAGGAATGAAAGATTTCCCAGAGTGCATTTTCCCCCATCCAACACCCAGTTCCCTAATTTGGGAGAATTTTCTCTCCTGTAAGGGTCACGGACAGCTTTGGAGGGAGATGCACTTGGCCTAATGTGTGGATTGGCCACTTCCTAGCTGTCTGTTGCTCAGCAAGGGTCTCTCCCGCAGGTCACTGGCGGCCCCTGCACCCCTACCAAAGCCGGCGCTTTCCTCCCCTCTGAACCTTCACACAGCCCCCTTCGGGGCAGCTGCTGCCTGACGACATTTCCTACAAGGCTGCCTCAGGGCAGCCAGTGTTCCTGCCCCCTCTTCTGGCTGCCTGGGTGCTACGTCAACCCTCCCCACCCCCGCCCCATATGCCTGTCCCCACCAGAGCCCTTTTCAGTCGCTATGTTTTCCTTTCTTATTTTTTTATTTCATTTATTTATTTTTTTATTGTTTCAGAACCTTTATTTGTTTATTCACTCATTTTTATGGCCGGCTCAGCACGCCCCAAGGGCAGGGCTGGCACAGCATGTGGTGCCGGGGATCGAACCGCGGTCCCTGCAGCCGCCCAAGCTTTCCCAAGCAGGCGCTTTAGACCACTGAGCCATTCCGCCGGGCCCTTTTTCCTATCTTATTAAAAAAGACAGGCGGGCCAAAAACCATATTCTT
>PVJA010011365.1:0-54896 GCA_004027025.1 Myocastor coypus
AGAGAAGAGAAGAGAAGAGAAGAGAAGAGAAGAGAAGAGAAGAGAAGAGAAGAGAAGAGAAGAGAAAGAAGAGAAGAGAGAATAGAAAATTAAATAGAAACATAGACAAGTGCACTGGTATGCATATAGAAATAGATAAGTGGAATAAGACTACCTGAAAATAATTCATTTTTTCTTTGCCAAATGAATATTTCAGCTCTAGGAAGCTCTCCTTTTTAATATGCTTTGGGTGAATCTAAAACAAAATGTCTTTACAACCTCAAATCCTCTTATTTATCCACATTCATGTTCTCTTTTCACTTGAGCCATAATTTTAAAATAAGCTGTTATTGTACAAAGTGTAAATATAGTGTAAACTACAACTTTGCTTTGAGCACCAAGAAAAGGTCCTGGGTACAGAGACATGAATTAGTAACTTTTTATTATACTGTATTGTTGTTAGCTACAGACACTTGATTGATGTTTTATGCCTATGAGAATTATTTGAGGTGGCCCAGGAGACAGCTCCGTGGCACAAGTACCTGTCTGGCAAGTGCAAGAGTGCAAGGTCATGAGTTAGAACCCTGGTCCCACCAAAAAAATAAAAAAGAATTATTTGGGCTGCACTCAAGCAATATGTCCATTTATACGCATAAATATCGTGCTTTCTTTTTATCACTGCTCTAGAATTTCTGAACATCTGAAGTTCATTGTTTCCTGAGCGTTCTAAACTGTATTAGCCAATCTACTTCATATTTTTTTCCAAATGAAAGGCTATAGCTAAAAAAAAAATCTACCAATAACTCAGAAAACTATACTTGTTATTTCAGTCACCAAGAAAATTATGTCCTTTAAAACTTCCAAATCTAAATCTGAAAAAAAAATCTAAAAGGGAAAAAAGAATAGTACACCATAGTTAAGTTAGTATTCCTAGGTTTCCGAGTAAACAATTTCTTTACAAGATGTGTACAATAAGATACTGTATATTCTATTTTAAGGTCATTAATTTTCTCTGAATGTAAATATTTGGTGAAAAATATTAACTATGAAATTATTCAAATAGGGCTGGCCTAGTAGCTCAGTGGATTAAAGCACCTGCAAGCAGGTACAGCAGCCAGAGGTTTGACTTCCAGGCTTGCCACGCTGACCCCACCCCCAGGGGTGTGCTGAGATGCCAACTGAGACTGGCATGGTGGTGTGTGCCTGTGATTCCAGCTCTTGGGAGGCTGTAAGCAGGTGGATCACCATGAGTCCAATCTAGTAGCAAAACCCTGAACACTGTAGACCCTTGCCAACAATACAAAAAAAGAAAAAAAAGAGATTATTCAAATAACACTTTTTGTCAATTTAAGCATGTTCAGAAGTAAATGTGTCATGATTCTTTCCTCTCACACTCAGACCTCTGCTCACAAGAATCTATGAAACTTACTACACATGCTTATTAACAGTGAACTAAAAGGTATTTTCTTTAAGCAGATCCATTTTTCTGAAAAACAAATTGATACAAGACCTTTTTGTAGACAAATTGACACAAGAGGTAAAAGAAGTTATGAACATTGACCACAAGTTCCATCTTTAGGTTCCATTTCAAATTTTTAAATTTCAGTTTTGATCAATGTTATATGCTGTATTATTTTATATATGTTCTATTACATGGTGCACACACAATGGATAATGACCAAATTCAACTTTCTTTTATCCACTATTCACCTTCTCTTCTATCCTCAAGTAATCATAACCAAATTCAGAAGGAGCTTTTTAGTTTTCCTAGTGTATGTGGAAATACATTATACTTGTCTTTCTATGTCTTAGTTCACTTAATGTACATGAATGTCCCCAAGCTCCATTCACTTTGCTGTAAAAAGTAGGATATCATTTATATTGTGATGTATGATTATTTTATTGCTAATTATATATATATATATATATATGTATGACTTTATATATAATTTTCTTACCTGTTCACCTGTTAACGACCTTGTAGGTTGACTCCCTATCTTAGCTATTGTGAACAGTTCTGCAGTGCATATGCCCTCTTATGCATCATCCTTTTGGTATAAACCCACAAGTATGATAGCCCCATGCTATGGTAAATCTAAGATTTATGAGGAAACCTTATGGAACCTCTTGTAGGTTTCAACAACATCTGAGAGTTCCTTTTTCTCCACATTTTCTCTGGCATTCATTTTGTCTTATAGCACTTTGTTGTTTGAAAAGCCATTCTTTCTTTTTTTGTGTGTATTTGGTAGAGGGTCTCACTATGCAGGTCAGACTGGTAGTGATCCTCCTTAAAAACAATCATTTTAACTGAGATCTATTGATGCTTCAGTGAAGTTTTGATTTACACTTCACTGGAAGCTAATGATATCATTTTTCATATACTTGCTGGTTCATGTCCATTTCTCTTGTGATAATTATCTATTTAGATCATTTACCTATTTTTAATTGGACTCTCTTGTTAAATTGATTTTCTTATATATCTGACATTAGTGTTTTTTTATTTTTATTCATATCAGCATTTCCAATTAAATAGTTTTTACAATTTTTGTTTTATTCTTCTGTTTGGGTTTTAAGAGTCAGGGTCTTTCTATGTAGTCAAAGCTACAAAGTGACCTTGTAGCTCACACTGTCCTTAAGCTTACAATTCTTCTGCCTCAGCCTTCTAAGTGTTGGTATTACAGGCATGTGTCATCATAAAAATCTAAAATAACTAAGTCATATATAATATAATAATAATATAATGTGTATATAATATGTTCTCATTTAATGTTCAAGACAGTTTATACTTTTTGAGTCCTGATATTCTGTTTCAGAATATATTAGTTTGTATTAAGACTTTTATATACATACTGACACTGTAAGTACTTGGACCTCTTAAAAGGAAGACTTGTGATAGCAAATAAATCAGTGTGTTCATAAAACGAAAACTGAGCAACTGGTAAACAGAAGACAGAGAGAGAGAGAGACAGAGACAGAGAGATAGAGACAGAGAGACAGAGATAGAGACCAAGAGAAAATACAGAGAGAAGCCTAAAATATATTGTTAAATAATTTACTAAATTGCAAATTGAATAGTCTCTCATATTAATAAAAAATGAGAACTGTGTCCATACATATTTGGAGAGAAGAATTTATTAGTGAAAAAGATACTTTTTTGCAGTTTTACCATTTTTTTTCAAATTAATGAATTTAATTTTGAAGTGTTAAAATGACAAAGATAATGGCAACAAAAGAAAAGGTCTTCTATCTCACATCTCCTAATTTACCGGATTCTTTCCTTAGGAGTCACAGTGTTCCTACATTCTATTTCCACTGTGTATCTAAACAAATTCTTTACATTTATACTTCAAGATCTATCAGTTTCAGGCATTGTATACTGACTTCCCATTATGCTAAGTGTCATCTTACACAAACACTTCCCATATACCTTCCTTTGTGATTACATAGTTTTTAAGATTTGTGTGTTTTGGGTTATATAAATACTGTTTCCTGCTGAGTCAAATGACTGTGCTATCAATATTTTTCCTTTCTTGAATTACTTGTTATGTTTCAGAGTCAATATTTGCTTTTTAAAAGAAGTACATTATTTTGCTTGTTGTACTATTTGCCTGTAGTTAATTCATCTTAAAATTTTCAACAGAATGGTAATACTTACCACAACATTTTCCATATTGTCAAGAGGAATTATATCAGATCGAAGTTACTTTCTCCCATAAATCTTCTTCTAGGTTCTCTAATATCTTGTAAAAACTGACCTTATTCTCCTCTAAGCTCTTTGCAGAGATATTATTTTGAAACTTTCCTTTGCTTCTGTTCTGTGAAGAGGCAGGATTTTTGTTACATTAACTTTTATTTTGGTGAAATTGCAGTATTTTACTGAGAATAAATATGTAGAAGATATTTGTTGAAATCTTTTAAGTCTAAAACTGTCAAAATTCTTACTTGGTTAAAATGTGACAAACTAACTTTTAGATTGAAACTATTTTCACCAAATTTGACATGCTAATCACTGAATAAACCTGACCAATGGGTTGGCCCATATCCTTTGGGAGATTTTCTTACAAAATTATAACTCATGGCTAGGCAGTATAAATGCACAAACATTCTACCTTATTGTTATGCTAGGTCAAACCACAAGTTATAAAAAACTTTATTTAAATTTTTCATATAACCAGTCAAAATTATTTCAATGAGCTCTCAGAACACTTTACATAACAAGAGTACATCATATTGTTGTGATTATTCAGTATTAAATAACATTGACCTTAAGCTCTATGAATGATTAGCAAGACACCCAGCTCATGGGGCAGATAAGATGGCATTTATATTTCAGAGTGTATTTATCCATATGCTTTTCAAGCTCCAACCATAACACTTGTGCCTAATTTTTCTTTTTATCTCTTTTGACTTTGTACATTGAAATTTATGGTCCCTCTTTCCAGTAACCCCTGCTGTGTTCCTCATCTGGCCCTACCTGCCACACCACTAGAAAGCAAGAATTGAATGCCGGGATATCCTGTCGCTGTTCAGAACTAAAGAACCGCAAACATGACCAAAGTTCTCTGAAAATCCTCCTAGACTGTCAGAAAAAGAATGGAAATGAGCTACAGCTATTCAATGAAGCAATATTTTCCTTTTATTTGGCCTCAACAGTCTCATATTTGAAATGATTTTATGACTTGAGGCAATACTTGGGTAGCCATCTGTTCCCTCAGATTAGTTGTCAGATGAATACAGTGTTTTTGGTCAATGTCTTCAAATTGTTTTAAAATATCAAGAAATTCAATATTTGTTTATGACACCAGTGGGGAATATTTTCATATTTCCCTCAAGCAAAATGTTGGATTTCCCAATAATTTCATATTGTCTCCAAAACAGTATTAATGGGGAGATTCTAACTGATGTTTTCAAAAGAAAAAGAAAGTGGTCGAAAAATTAAGATGGATTTGGTATACCAAAGCTATGTTGACAGTGGCAAATTTGAAAGCCAATCTTTAATTTGGAGATTTTTTTCACCTACCCACCATGACAAACCCCTCCAGGGTAATGATCTATCAAGTTCTGACTGTCTCAAACGGTTTGTGCCAGATTCCACATTGATCACACTCACACTTGCAATACTTTTGAACAGAGAACCAAGAAACAATTTTCAATTAAGAAACTAGAAGAAGACTTGGAGTTTGATTTATGGTGCATGACTAATTATCAAATAGCTGGCCTAATGAAAATTAAGCTGCTGGTTGCTACAAAGATTTAACTTCATTTTCTTGAAGAGATACTGATGCGATCCAGTATCTAATTAATTGAAGTAGTATGATGGATTTTAAAAGTCATAGATATGTAAATGGCATAATTATCATTTTTAAATGACAGGGATAATTATTATATTATGATGAATTTTATACTCAGATTATATACACACCTGAAATAAAAGATCATGTTTGCTTGCAGTGATGATTTTCACTTCCTTCTTATGCTGCTAGAAGATCTAAAAAGGTTGTGCATAATACACAGATCGAACCATCTTATCCTAAAAGAGAACTAAATTTAATAATTCAGAAACTTTTTAGTAATCAATATAAATTATCTAGAATGAGTGAATGAAAATTTTAAGACATTGTAGAATGTGAACAGAATGTGACAGGCCATAAGAACATTCTATATTAATTGTAGTTTTTTTTTTCTTTAGATGTTAGATACAGAGTCACGTAGTGCTGATACCTTAAGGTACAAAAGTGCAAGGATATAGGACACGTCCATTTTTGTTGTATAAGAAAGGGATGAGCTGCTATGTCGTGTGCTGTTCTCTACCACATTGACCTGAGATTTCTTTATAAATACGAAACATCCCAAATTGTTTTTCTCTCCCCTAGCTTTCACATTCTTATCTGCAATGCACAGAGCCTTTCTCATCCTAAGCTTTTCTTATCCTTCAAACATTGTACTCATTTCTTGTCAGACTTCCTCATATAAATCTATCTTCAAGTTCCCAACAAAGCACATCTCTCAGTTTTTCTCTGTAAGCCCCAATTATAGATGTCATGTTGTCCAAGGACTGAGAAAAACTTTTCCAAACACATTGTTTGTGTATGGTAGTTGGAGAAATTTTGATATATAAGAAGAATAAACCTCCATTCCTTATTTATCTCCTTTCTTTGCCTTTAGCCTTATTTTCCTCTAGTTCTTCATTTCAAATAGTGGCCCTGACGATTGTAGCTCACACAGAGTTCCTCAAGCAAGTACTCATTTCCCCCTGCTCTTTGCTCTGTCTTGACTGCCCTCCCACACATTCACTGGATAATAAACTCGTGAGTTGCACAAGACAACATATTACTCTCCATACCTAAATCTTCTGGTACAGTTGAGTTTTTCTTTCTTAAAACTTTATTTTAAGAAGTTTTGTATTATATTGTAGTGTTTGTGTTCTTGTTTTTCTGTAGACTATTTTTTGTTTGTTTGTTCATTTTGTTATGTTTTTTCTTCTGGTACCAGAGATTGAACTCAGGACCTTGCACTTGCCAGGCAGGAGTTGTGCTACTGAGCTATCTTCTGGCCCTATTTATTTATTTATTTATTTTTGTCTTTTTGAGACCGGGTCTCGCTATGTAGTTCAGGCTGGCCTTGAGCTCACTTTGTAGCCCAGGCTGGTCTCAAACTTGCACTGATCCTCCTGCCTCAGCCTCCCAAGTGTTGGGATTACAGGCGTGCGCCACCACGCCAGGCCTTCCTGGCCCTCTTTAGACTGTCATATCTTGGATAGTGAAAACTGCATGTTATTAGTTGTCATATTCACATCTAAAAACATCTTAGATGTCAAGAAGTGAGTCAACTTGTACTTCCTTTGGCAGCACATATGCTAAAGAAATAAGTCAGCAAATGTTTTGTAAATGTGTAGAAGAGATGATTCCTGGGGACAGCATTGCAAAATACTCCCTTTTCACATGCAAAAGTACTTTAATTATGAATTCTTTAATTCCTGCTAATAGTAGAGTTAGGCTGAAGCAAATACAGAAGGGAACGCAATGTGAGATGTAATCACCCATTCATTTTCTTTTAGGGAAGATAAGCCAAGATGATTAAGTCAAGCCTTGTTTATGTTTTATAAGCCAGTCGATGCCAAATAAATGATTTCTAAATAATCTGATTAGCACATTTATTATTTCCAGATGTAATCCTATTTAAATTATTCTTATTGCATAAAACATTTAGATAGTGTTGGAACAAAATAAGTAAAGTATCTCATACCAATCCCTATGACTGACTTTATACCTGGTGAGGGGCAAGTCTCTGTGTGTACCCATTCTCTTTAAGAAGAGTGATCTTACTTGATGAATTTTTTAAAAAAATATTTATTTATTTATTTACTTAGTTACTTATTTGGTACAGGTATTGCTACGCAGCTGAGACTCGTAGTGAGACTCTTGTCTCAGCCTCCCTGGTTCTGGGAATGCAAGTCTGCACCACCACACCTGGTTTAGGTGGCCAGTACTACACAGGGCTGGTCCAGGGCAGGGCCAGCATGGTATACAGTACTGGGAATCAAATCTGGGTCCTTGCACTTGTCAAGCAGATGCTTACACAATGGGGCTATCTCCCCAGTCCCTGGATATCCTAGTTCTTATTCTTTTTTTTTTTTTTTTTTTTGTATTTGGCACAGGGTCTCACTGCACAGCTGAGACTTGCAGTGATCCTCCTGTTTTCACCTTTCCCAGTACTGAGATTATAGGCATACACCCCCACAACCAGACTCGGTGGCCAGCATGGGGGTGATGACGGCATGGAACATGGTACCGGTAACTGAATCCCAGTCTCTGTGCTTCTGGAAGCAGGTGCTTACTCTGCTGAGCTATCTCTTGGGTTTTCAGGATTTCCTAGTTCTAATGATGTTTTTTCATTTAAAGATTTATGTCAAAAATCAAATTATCCTCTACTTGCAAATAATTTATTTCTAATGTATTATCAACACTATCCAGGAAGTCACAGATTAGGGAGGCCAGCATTTTACTTTTGGACATCAACTAATGCATAACAAATATTATAATGAATTGGGAATGCATTGCAATAAGTTATATAAAATATTACTATTATATATTGCAATTATATATACATATAGAGAGAGAGAGAGAAAGAGAGATAGAGAAAATACATATACAACCTGATTGCTAAAAATATATAAAGGAAGAGATAAAGTTTAGTCAATAAAGGACAAAATATAGAATGAAAGAAAACTGAATCAATGCAAAGGAAGGCAAGAAATAATCAAAAAAAGAAGATTGTATGCACAAATTAAAATATATACATATATATATATGTCTATATTTAATTTTTTTACTCATATATATGAGTGCCAGGGCGATAAGCCAGTAGAATCAGCACTTGCCTGGCAAGCGCAAGGTTGTAAGTTCAATCCCCAGTGCTGCCAGTAAAAAGAATAAATAAATAAGAAATATAGAAGAATACCATTGAAATATTAGATTAAGGAAACATTCCCTAGACCTAAAAAGCATTAAGCAGGAATCAAAAAGATGACAAATAGTTCTTCATTAAATTTAAGTTAAAATTTAAAACATCTGTTTTACAAAAGATACTCTTAAAAAAGTTAAAAGAAAATAGAAAAAGTATGAGGAAAACATATTTTAATAAAGGGAATGTAAAAATTTGCAAGATTCTGTATTAAAGAATTATCAGTCTGTCTTCCTCTCTGGAAAAATAGAAAAAGACACTTTACCGTAGAAGATAAAGGAAGGGTAAATAAGTGCATAAAAAGTGGCCAACATTTAAGTTATTAAAGGATGCACTGAGATAACACAATATATTGACTTGAATGACTGAAATTTAGAAAATAAGAAAAGAATGATAATCTCTAAATATAAAGTACTTGTGAAGGCAGTGTAACTCTAAGGATCCTACCTGATGCACTAAAGGAGGAGCCATACTGAAGACACTGAAGGAGGATCAACTAAGAAATCAGACAACCGGAAGGGAGAATGTAAGGGGCTGTGAAAGCTGGCAAATTGGTCAAACGTGTGTACCAGGACTAGGCCTCAGCCTAAAGCAAACAAGCTACCTCAGTCCTGGTATAAGCGTAATGTCAGCAATTAGTCCCTAAGCAAACTTGTGCTATAAGCCACTAACTTCGCAAAGGTATAAATAAATGTCCGTTTTGTTTTGCTCCTGGGGTCATCCTACCAACCAGGCAGATAAGCCACCACCTAACCCGGCATTTGTCTCCTTGTCTAACTTTTTCTCATTCCCGATGCTGTTCCTCCCTGAGTAGAAACCGTCACATTCAGCCCAATGGATCTCTACATTTGCCACCTGATCAGTATACCCCATAGGGGATAAGCATGAGCGGCAGGAACACTTCCAAAGAGCACACATAAGGGACGGAGATGGATTGGTTTGAGCCAGCCAGATTCAGCACAGGCGTGCATTGGTGCTGGTGCACTAGGTGCAAAACTTGGGGATGGAGGTTCACTAGGGCCAGAGACCGACTCATTAGGGCTGGAGAGATAAATGAGCATAACGAGAGAAACAGATTTAAGAGAAGCCCAAAAGGAAAATGTTACATTGAGCTAAAAATGGAACAAACAGTTTCAAGATCCATAGATACTTATAGATGCATATAAAAATCTTTGTTATTTTCTTGGTTCCTGTATTTGTGCTACTTTCTAAGACCACTGCAAAGGACTTAGCATGGACTACTGTTTTAAAATTAAGTTCCAAGTGGGACAAGTAGGATACAGCAAAGGTACAGCAAATACAGTTTAAACCCTCCAGCTTTGCTCATTAAGTTAAAAAAAGGAAAAAATTCTTTGAAATTATGAGCAATTATGAGCAAGAGGCACTGTGCTACTGTGGGGAGAGGCACAAAGTGGGCTCAGCGAGGTCCCCATGCTGCAGTCCTAGGAAGACACCACTGGGATTCTTCAGAATCTGCCCATTTGTTTGGACCATCCAGCCACAGAGGTTGCTGTGTACCACCAACTGCACACTGCGCCTGGTGCCAAGTGGGGGAGGGGCATGACTACGGTATGTTACGGCCTTGGCATTAGCTATGTGCATTGTTGGCATCGTAGGTTTGATAGGCCCAAGATAGTGTCTATGTTGAAAATCTGGGCAAAAATAAATTATCCAATGATGACAGCCAGTGTGACAGCAGGCACACATAGTGACTATGCACAGAGGCTATGGCAGCTCAGGGGAATTTTGCTGCATCACAGATTGGGACTTCTACCTCAAGGGAAGTAGAACCATTTTCTTTATCTCCCTTGTAATCAGTATTAAAAGAAGCTAGACATGCAGGCAAGCCCAAGGGGGCTTGTTTTTTTTTTTTTGTTTGTTTTTTTGTTTTTTTTTGTTTTTGTTTTTGTTTTTAAGAATTATTTTTTTTCTTGTTTCAGAACTTTTGCTTATTTATTTTTATGGCCAGCTCAGCCTGCCCTGAGGGCAGGGCTGGTGCAGCATGTGGTCCCGGGAATCAAACTGCAGTCCCTGCAGCCTCCTAAGCTTTCCTAAGCAGGCGCTTTAGACCACTGAGCCATCGTGCTGGGCCTAGGGGGGCTTGTTTCTGGAGTTCAAGTCCCTCTTTGGGCGCCAAATGTAGAGATCCATTGGTCCCATTGTTATGGGTTTGACCCAGGGAGAAACAGAGACAGGAATCAGAAAGACAGATAAGAAGAAAAAAGCTGTGTTAGGTAGTGGCTCGTCTGCCTGGTTGGCAAGATGACCCCAAGAGCAGAACAAAACAGAAGTTTATTTATAGCTTCGCAGAGTTACTAACACTTGACACAAGACTGCCTAGTGACTAACAGCCGACATTAACCGGACAGGATATCTGTCTTAGGACTGAGCTAGCATGCTTTGGCTTTAGGCATGGACGCCTTGTCCTGTCTACACACACTTGACCAGTTTGCCTGCTTCCGCAGCTCCCAACAGGATGGTTTACAGGCTGACACAGAAAATCAACTCAAAACAAGATATTTGGAGATCAAACCCAACAGCCAGATAGTAGATCAAGAGGGGACAGTCTGCCATGCCCAGTTCACACAGTGCCACACTTGCTCATCCTGGAAGAAGCCATCTTAAAAACTTCTGAAATAGAATGGATAGAGAGATCCAAGGACTGCTGCAGAGAGTAGTGTCCCCAGATGGACTTGGAGTAGATCGGTCCCTTCATCCCACAGTCCTACTTCCAAACACTATGGAAACTGCAAGCTGTAGTATCATCTCCAGTACTTATGAGCAAGCAAAAGAAGGCACCCTCCTCACCCAGCTAACTCTGAGCATGGAAAGAATAATAAGTGGTGGTGATTTCTGAGTCCCCCCAACCTCTCGTGTTTGTCTGGCACCCCCACATCAATCCTGCACCCATCTGAATCCTCACTGAGTTCTGAGAGCTATAAAGCTGCTGCCAACTGCTTCAACTTGGTCTCGCATGTATCAGAAACTCCACGTAGCACCAAACACTGTCACCATGCCTGGCACCATGAGACTACATGAGTCTCTCCTCTTTGTTCACTGTCTCATACCCTTTCTGGACTTCTCAGAGATTATATCTAGCATCCAGCACAAGTCTTATCGAGTGGTGGTCTCTACTTGGCTCCATAGACCCACATGAGTACCCCAAGGGTGCCACAAACTCATTCAGCACCAGACATCCTGCACCTTCCTTGAGTTCCCTGGAGTCTCCATCTTGCACCCTAATTAGTTTGAGGTGCATCTGGGTCTCTGATGAATAATTCATCCATGTGCATCAGAATCTCTACCTGGCTGGGTCCGAGGACCCTATCCTTCCCTGTACCTGCTTGAGTCACTCTTTATTATCTGCATCATTCCTGAGTCCACTGGAGTCTCCATTCATTAGTCCCAGGCACACTAAGGTTTCCACTGAGTTCTCCAGGTCTGTACAGATCCCCCTCTTTGGTATGGTTTTCAAGATTCTCCGTAGCCACCAAAGTGTCTCTAGCACTCAGCACTCTATTTCTGGCCCAGTGGAATCTACTCCAGAGGCCTTGCATGCACTTGGATCTTCACCCATCAGCATATACAGTCTCAGGGACTCATGTCTTCACTTGGATAGTTGCCACAGAATAGATTTTATAGACCGGGGACTGCTTGAATAAGGGCTGTAAAGGACTATGGATTCTAAAGGAAAAATATGAGGCCAACCTTCACATCTTCTGGCCCCATCCATCCCGGGCACCAGCACACAGGAGAGACTTCCTGTTCCATGCTGCCCACCCAACTGACCTCCACCTCCTCCAGACCAGTTCGTCCCAGGGAGGTGCATCAAGGGAGGTAATCAGATAGAAGTTAAGTGAACTAGATTAAGTACAAACTCCGAATTTAATATCTGCTTAGCTACACAGACATAAGGTTTGCTCTTACTGTGTAAAATAAAAATTCATTAGTTATAGAAGTTTGTCACCTGCTAAATATCACTACCCATGATTAGTGTTCCTAATGGTACATTAAAATGGGAATCACACAGCTCAACTTTCTGAATTAATAGTGTCTGAAGTAAAGAAACAACTGCAGAAATGTATAGAGGAAATCAGATCAGAAATAATCCCCAAAGCAAAAAAAAAAAAAAAAAAAGAAAGAAAGAAAGAAATCTCTGAATTAATAGCATCTGAGGTAAAGAGACAACTGCAGAATGGTAAGAGGAAATCAGGCCAGAAATAATTTCTGAAGCAAAAAAGAAAGGATAACCATAATGAAAGAATTAATAACTGCTTCTGAAGAAGACAACACTGATAAAAAATTAGAGATTAGAAAACTGATGCATTCCTTTAATGAGCAATATAGGAAAGAAATAGATTGCAGGAAGCAGACTCAAAAAGAAACACAGGAATTAAACCTCAATCACAAGCTGGAGAAGCCATCTGAATGAAAGTGAAGACAGAGTATCAGATCTTGAAAACACTGTTGCAGTGTCTTCCTATTATCCATTTCTTAGTTTCAGATTCTATTTTATTCAAGCTCCTATTCCCTGTAACTTCTATCTTTACTAGTAAAACCATTAACCTTTATGTATCTGTAGATGGCTAACTACATCAAAAAGAGCTGAATACTGTTATAATGCTCGTTCAGAGAAATTGCTGCATTGAGTGCCTATTTACCTATGTCAATATATAGTTTGTCATAGAGGGTATACTACAACTATAAAGCATGTTTCTATTGTTAATGGTGGTACTTTATTAATTCTTCCATTTTCTATTTAATGTTGCTGTTGCAGCTAATTTTAATACTTTAGCAAAGGAATCAAAGTTATCAGTAAAATTTGAATTTTTTGTATGACAATATGTAGACTGCCTGGGGGCCATCAATAACAATCATAAGTAACACTGCAGCCCATTTACAAAGAACTGATTATTGCAACAAGCAGGTTTCAACCTCCCTGACAAATAAATGAAGTTGGTAGGATTCCGGGACACAATCAAAGGGCAGTAGTTAGTTATCCTCACAGGATGGCTCTGAAAAGTAGCGAGAAACTAAAAAGTTCTCAAAACATACAATATAGCTACCTATCATAATCAATCTACACACCTTAGCACATATCATAAATTGGCAAACAAAAGATAGAACATGAGATAACGAGGCAACAAAATGATGCCCAAATCTTTTGACTCATCCAAAGCAAATCAGAGCATACTTTGGTAAAGCGATCAAAGCCACACAATCAAAATAATCAAAAAAACAGATCAACAAGATGTTTTGTGAATAAAAAAATCAAGTAACCAAAGGGATAATGATCCTAAAAAAAGATGATCAGTGAGTCAAGAGACAGCACAATAAAAAGTAATGAGTTGAAGCAATACAAACTGTGAATGTCCAGCATAAATAATCAGAGTTCACAAAAATGTTCCAAACAGAAGTTGAGATTAAAAAAATTTTTGAAGGTATGAGCAACAGAATCAACCAGTGTGAGGACAGAGTGTTATATCTAAACACGGGGCTGAGGGAGTTGCTTAAATGACAAAGTAAATCTTTAAAACAGCATGAAACCATGAAGAAAATACTCAGCACCTACAGGGTGATGAAAAGACTACTGTAATTTCATTCATTGTAATGAATGAAGAAGAAAGATCCAACCAAAAAACATAACTAAAAGTCAACTTTCCTAATAAACATAGATGCAAAAATTCTCAACAAGATCCTAGAAAGCAGAATTCAGTGAAGTATCCAGATTATTCACCATGACCAAGCAGACTCATCTCAGGGATGCTGCAATGTGTGTGTGTGTGTATATATATATATATATATATATATATATATATATATATGTAATACATCATATAAGCAGAAGCAAGGAAAAAATCATAATCATCTCGATAGATGCAGAAAAGGCATTTGACAAAGTTTAACACCCATTGATGACACAGACCCTACAGAAAATTGAAATAGATGGTTTTTGCTGTCAATCTGACAAAAGTCATCCATGATCAGTCAATATCATAATACATGCACAAAAACTGAAATCTTTCTTTCTAAGATTAGGAGCAAGGCAACGATGTCCACTGTGTCATCACCCTTGAAAACATGAGCATGGGCAACGTGATTCTGAAAAAACTCTAACAGCACAAGAAGTAATAAAAAGAATCAACACATGGGATAACATCACATTTAAAAGCTTCTGTACAGCCAACAAAATTAAAAGAGAACCTACAGAAGAAGAAAATATTGCAAGCTCCTCCTCCTCAGAGTACTGACATTTAGAATATATAAAGAATGCAAAAGAACTAGACCGTTCTGATTGTAAAGATGTAATCCATTCCTGAAAGGAATAGACTTCTCAGGTGGAAAAGTACAAATGATAAATAAATGCATGAAAACATGCTTACCATCATTTGCAATGTGAACGATGCAAATTAAAACAATACTGAGAGTCTATATCGTTCCAGAAAGAATGGCTATCATCAAAAACTCAATCAATAAATGCAATTGAGGCTGTGGAGAAAAAACACTTCTCTGCTGTTGGTGAAAGTGTTAATTGTAGAAATCATCATGAAGATTTCTCAAAAAAATAAAACTAGCAATTCAGTTTGATTCAGACATTCCTCTTCTAGGTGTCTTCTTGGCAAATTAAAGGATAATATTACAATACATGCATCCTCATATTTATAGCAGCACAATTTATAGTAGCTAAATCTTGAGAAATGTGTGTGCTCATCAAGAGAGAAAGAGATGTACTTTTTGCTTGTGTTTATGTAATGTAAAGTGTATATTGATTTCTGAGTATGCTGAATCATCTTTACATGCCTGCAATAAGGCATACTTGGTCACAATTTATCATCTTTCTCAAGAATAGTTGTATTCCATTTGCCAATGAGTTTGTGAGGATTTTGCATCTATATTCCTTAAAGATAAGTTTTAAGGTTTTCTTTTCCATTTGAGTTCTTCTCTAGCTCTGGCATCTAGGTAATTTTAGCTTCACGGAATGAATTCGAAAGTACTCCCTCCTTTTCAATATCGTTAAAGAATATGGTAAGAACTGTCATTATGACTTCCCTGATGTTTTTGTGGCATTTCATGGCAAACCAATCACGTCCTCAGTTTTTTTTAGTTGGTAGTTATTATCATCATCATGATCATGATCGCCAGAATATTTGCCTCAATGGCATTACTTGTCACTGCACTTTTGGGGGATTTTATATCTTTTTGGTACAATTTTAGTAATCCATAATTGTCTAGGAATCCATACTTTCCTTCTAGATTCTGTTGTGTATTGGAGTGCAAGACTTTGAAGTAGTTCCTAGTAAGCTGAATTTCAGCTTTTACCTTGTAGTTTTGCCTATTTCATATCAAGTCCCATTATTATGAGTCTTTTATTTCCTTCTTTTAATATGTTTGGCTAAGAAATTTTCTATTTTATTCATTCTTTTGAAGAACTTGGTCTTCATTATTTTTTGTCATTTTTTAGATGCAAATTTATTCGCTTCTACTTCTATCTTTATAATTTCCTTCTTCATTTTAACTTTGGATTTAGACTGTTCCTGTTTTATTAAGGTGTTCAGGTGCACCATTAGCTCATTTGCTTGGGCTGTCTTTTTTTCCAATGTGAGCATTCACCTCAATCAAACTCCCTGAATATTGCTTTGATTGTGTTCTGTAGGATCTGGTACATTGTACTGAGATGATTGTTTGATTTTGTTTCAGAACCTTTGTTTGTTTATTCACTCATTTTTATGGCCGGCTCAGCCTGTCACAAGGGCAGGGCTGGCGCAGCATGTGGTGCCTGGGATCGAACTGCGGTCCCTGAAGCCTTTCCCAAGCAGGCACTTTAGGCCACTGAGCCATCTCGCCGGGCCCCGATTGTTTGATTTTAAGAACTGTTCAATTTTATCTTTGAGTTCTTCTGTGATCCATTGATTATTTAAGAATATATTATTTAATCTCTATGTGCTTGCATATTTTGTGTGATTTCTTTTGCCATTTTTTAATGCTTTAGTGGCTCTACCATTTAATGATTTGTATGGGGTAACTTTAATTATTTTATTTATTTAGGCACTAGTATATGATATATTTCAAAGAAAGTTACATGTGCTACTGGGAAGGTGTATTATCTTTGTGTTGAGTGACACAGTTCTAGAGATATTTGTAAATATACTCCAATATTTCTTTATTGATTTTTTTTCTGGTTAATCTATTTGTGACTTTAGGATATTGAAGTCTCTCCTCTAACTATGCTGATGTTTATCTGATCTCTTATATGCAGTAATGTATGTTTCATTATGTTGAGTATGCCTGTATTGGGTGCATGTTTATCTATAATCATTACCTTTTCTGTTGAAATGTAATGTCTTATCTAATATGAAGTGACCTTCTATTATTTTTCTGATCAACTTTGCCTTGAAGTTCAAGGTATAACTAGTTCATGCTTTCAGGCTGGGAACATTGCTTTGCATTATTTTTCTGATGCTGATTTATTTATTTTTCTCATTTTATTAATCCAAAATGCCTATCCAAAATGATATGGTCATTCTGCTAGATATTTGAGGACCTTTTGCTTTGTTATCTCTCAATAGAACATCCTTGAAAATTTTTTAGGTGTTAGCTTGGTGATCATGCATTTATCAAAATGTTCAGAAAGTGTCTTATTTCTTCATTAATTTTGAAGGATACTTTTTTAAGTTCTATGATTACCTGTTGAATGTAGCCTCTAATGTTCATGTGGAGAAGTCTGCTGTAACTCTAATGGTTTACTGTTTTAATTCATTGGTTGTTTTTCTCCAACAGGTTTTTTAGCTGAAATTTTTTTTATTAACTCATGATTACTTGTCTTCTGGTTTGTTGAAGCAGTCAGTCAACAACTCTTGCCACAACAGCATCTGTCCAAGTGGCTGGCCACAAAAATTCCTGCACCACATTTATCTGAAGGCCATAGTCCACTAACACAACTACTTTTGCCATTTTCATCCTCCTTATAGTGTTTTAGGACAGCCAGCTTAACCTTCTTTCTCTTATGCTTATTCTTTTTTTCTTTTTTTTTTTTTTTCATTCTTCTATATTTATTTATTTATTTATTTATTTATTTATTTATTTATTGTTTCAGAACTTTTGTTCGTTTATTTTTATGGCCGGCTCAGCCCGCCCTGAGGGCAGGGCTAGCACAGCATGTGGTGCTGGGGATCGAACCGCGGTCCCTGCAGCCACCCAAGCTTTCCTAAGCAGGCGTTTTAGACCACTGAGCTATCCTGCCGGGCCCTCTTATGCTTATTCTTGTTGAGAGTGGTGTAAGATTTTTTCTTCCTTTTGTTAGCCCCACCACAGAGTCTCAACACAAGATGAATGTTGCAATCAGACAAGGCACGTCCATCTTCCAGTTGCTTACCAGCGAAGATCAGCCTTTGCTGATAAGGAGGAATTCCTTCCTTATACTGGATCTTGGCCCTTACATTTTCTGTAGTGTCCAAGGCTCGTCACACATTTTTGGCGTGATGGTCTTCCCCTTAAGAGTTTTCATGAAAATCTGCATCTTGGTGGCAGTTCCACTACAGGTGGAAGATCCAAAAGCTCTCTAACAGCTTTAAGATTCTGTCATCATGTCAGAATTCTATTTTTGTCTATGGTGTGTTATGGAGAAGTCATTTTCTGTTCATGGTTATTTAGGGTTCTACATACTGCTTAATTGTAGGTTGGACTCTTTCCTTACATCTGACAAGTTTTCTGCTCTTACTTCAGTAAATGTGTGTTTTGTCATCTGAGTTTCCTCTAACTCCAGTTAAGCTCTCATTAGTTTTCTCTGAGTCACGGAGCAGCTATTGAGTCAATTTCCCATCATACATTGTGCTTTTTTAATGTACATGTAGGGATCTGCTCACCTGCATCAACCCTGTCTTCTGCTTCCATTTCAGTCATTTCTCCTGCCAATACCATCAAAATGGTCTTTTTTTTTCACTTTTGTATTTTTGTTTTCCATGACTTCATGGGCTCTGTTATACTGTATTGTGCTAATCTAGTCATTTATGTTTTGAATCATTTAGATTAGTTCAGCTACCTTTTCATTTGTGTCTTCTGTAAGTTCCCTGATCATTTTATTCAATCCATTATCTGTTTAGTTATTTCATCGTTGAGCTCATTCAGCATCTTAATGACCTTTTATGGATTTTTTTTTCTGTTATCACTATGTGTAATTGAACTGGGTTTTTGTTTGTTTTTATTTCCTCATTATCAGTGTTCCTTGGGCCACCTTTGGTAGAGTTAAGAGTTTTACGTGTATTTTATTTTATATGTATTTATTTGTATAGGGTCTCACTATACAGCTTGAACTCATAGTGAGCCTCCTGTGACAAGGTGACAGTTTCAGGGAGTGAGATGGCTGTAAAAATGACTATGCTGATTCTCCTCTCTGTGATAACCCTTGGTCCAGAAGGCTAATCTGGACTTCTCCTGAAGGATGCAAGGTTCAGTTGTAGCTTCAAAGTTACTTCCCCTGCATGCTAGGTTACTGTCTCTCTGTATGTCATCCATTCCTGCAGGTTACAAAGTAACAGAAGCTCTGGCTGACCCCTGAGCACTTTCAGAGTGAAAGAACTTGAAAATTTGAAAGTTATCTAAAAGTTATAATTCAAACTAAGATATTGCTTTAAATTTTGTTTTCTGGTTTCAGAACTTTTGTTTGTTTATTTATTTACTTTTATGGCCGGCTCAGCCCTCCCTGAGGGCAGGGCTGGTGCAGCATGTGGTGCCGGGGATCGAACTGCGGTCCCTGCAGCTGCCCAAGCTTTCCTAAGCAGGTGCTTTAGACCACTGAGCCATCCTGCCAGGCCCCAAGATATTACTTTAAACATCATAGCGCAGAGAGGAATTCCAAAGAGCAGACTTGAAGGCCTTGAGAGTAACAGAGAAGAATTTCATGTTGGTGTTGCATAGAATTTATGATATTTAATGTTTGTCTTACAATATGTATTGTTACACAACACACATCCTTAAAAGTCTCTCTAATTCAGTAAAATCCCATTCTTTAAACATATAACAACATTCCTAGGAAGAAAACAGAGTAGAACAAAGGAAAAAACAATTATGGTCAATTAAGCATTGCCTCCCCCACAAAGGAAAATATTTTGTCTTATGATACATGGTGTTAGCTTATAATTGCCATTTTTCCTTGGGGGTCTTAACATCGTTTTAGCTTTTGTTACTACACTGTAGGCCATTTTTCAGGGCTACTCTCACTGTGAGAAAATTTGAGGGATGAGGTTTTATGTCCCTCTCAGACCAAGAGAAGACTTCCTTGCTGCTTTCTAAAAAAGCGAGTTCCTCAGACCCACTGGATGTGTGCACCATCTACCTGAGCTTCATTCAGTCTGAGGCCTGAGACCCAAGAGTCTCACGTCTTCTGCAAGAACCCATGAACAGAAACTCTGTGACTGACTGATTTGTAAGTGAAATAACATCAAATCTTAAACTTGATACTTAGCTAGACAGTAAACTCCAAAATATAGTCCTTAATTTCCTAGATAAAAACTCTATTATTTTGATGAAAGCTGTTTGCTATAACCATAATTATATCACCATTTGTTGCATTTTTTTTTCTTTTTTTTTTTTTTTTTTTTTTTTTTTTTTTTTTTTTTTTTTTTTTTTTTTTTTTTTTTTTTTTTTTTTTTTTTTTTTTTTTTTTTTTTTTTTTTTTTTTTTTTTTTTTTTTGTCTTTTTGAAACAGGGTCTCGCTATGCAGTTGAGGCTGGTCCTGAGCTCACTTTTGTAGCCCAGGCTGGTCTCGAACTCGCACCAATCCTCCTGCCTCAGCCTCCTGAGTGCTAGGATTACAGGCGTGCGCCACCACGCCCGGCAAGTTGCATATATTTTTGTTTCTTCTACATTTCAAAAAGTGAATCTAAAGGTACTGGATCTGCTAAATCTGTCAAATATAGAAAGGAAGAAAATTAAAATATACTAGCACGTGTTGTGAATGGTTCCTCCACTGTACAAAATTGTCATTGAGATATCGATTATCTATACGAGTAAACTTCCTGATGACTTTGAAAAGAAACTGCTTAACAACTGATGACAACCCATTCAGCGCTGCTCGGCCAAGGTCCATATGGCGTTGTTCTTGATTCCCATCTTAACTTAAAGGGAAACTTCACAATGTCCGGAGCCCTTGATGTCCTGCAAATGAAGGAGGAGGACGTCCTCAAGTTCCTTGCTGCAGGAACCCACTTAGGTGGGTTTGCTGCTGCCACTGGAGCTACTCCTATTGCTTGCCGCTTCACTCCTGGAACCTTCACTAACCAGATCCAGGCAGCCTTCAGAGAGCCACGTCTTCTGGTGGTTACCGATCCCAGGGCTGACCACCCCGCCCCTCACGGAGGCATCTTACTTCAATCTGCCAACCATTGCTCTGTGCAACACAGATTCTCCTCTGTGCTATGTGGACATTGCCATCCCATGCAACAATAAGGGAGCTCACTCTGTGGGTCTGATGTGGTGGATGCTGGCCCGGGAAGTGTTGCGCATGCGTGGCACCATTTCTCGTGAACACCCATGGGAAGTCATGCCTGATCTCTATTTCTACCGGGATCCTGAAGAGATTGAAAAGGAAGAGCAGGCTGCTGCTGAAAAGGCTGTAACCAAGGAGGAATTTCAGGGTGAATGGACTGCACCAGCTCCGGAGTTCACTGATGCTCAGCCTGAGGTTGCAGACTGGTCTGAAGGCGTGCAGGTGCCCTCTGTGCCCATTCAGCAGTTCCCTACTGAAGACTGGAGTGCTCAGCCAGCCACAGAAGACTGGTCTGCAGCCCCCACCGCGCAGGCCACTGAGTGGGTAGGAACCACCACTGAGTGGTCTTGAGCTGTTCTGCCGATGCTTAAGCAAAATGGGAATGAGGCTGATGAAAAATAAAACAATTTCTAAAAACAAAACAAAACAAAAAAAAAAAAAACAACTGATGACATCAAAGTCAATGGAAAAATGAATTTATGAGTTTAGTTTCACCACATAAGAAAGAATTTATTATAAGATAAGTGTCAGTGGCTTGAAGTAAAATCTCAGAGAAAATAGTAGAGCACTTTATGGAAAAGCCACATCACAAATGAGTTTGATGACGAAAAATACCATTGTGCTACAAATATGAGCATCAATAACTCTGATTCAAATAGTAATTCAATATTCTACAATCTAGTATGAAGAAATACCTCAGTCAATTTATTGCCTTTTGTTATGGTTTGTTTGTTTTTGTTTCTAGGGACAATATAATACAGGACACATTTTATGAAATTATTTTGTAATCACCCAAAGAGTCACAAACAAAGACTGTGATAAATCTGTCCACCACTATAAAGACCAAAGAATCCAGCTGAGGGCCTGGACCCCAATATCTTGCATGAATCCAACTGAAAACCTAGAGCCCATACAATGCCTCTCACAAGTGCAACTGGAGGTCTAGGGCCTACGACAAATTTTCACTTAGGTCTGCTTCGTGGAGCTGTGCTGGAAAGGCCCAAAGATCAATGGTGTAAATTAGAAAGTCCAGTGGGATGAAGGATCTAGGATAGCAGGCTGAGGGATCTGCACTGGAGCCAGAAGCAACACTCAAGATAAGAATCAGAGCTCCCCACAAAAGTACCGTAGCCATTGTCCTCAGTAGGAGCTGGAGATCCCGACCTCCTCCAGCAATGAGGAAAGTTGATTTCCCTTCAGAAAAGCCAACGTGACAAACTTCTCCATGAGGCTGAGTGATGCACCATCTTCCCCTCTGAATCCAGGAAGTGATGCTCAAAATGAGGACCAGAGCTCACACAAAGTTAACCATAGCCATTCTCAGTGACAATGAGGTTCTGAGCTCCTATTCTGAAAAGAACAGCCAGATTCATCAGGAAACCCAGCATGACAAGGTTCACCAGCACAACAGTCCAAGAGAATCAGAAACTTCTAACAGCTTCTCCAAAGAACTTCCCTAGTAGTAGCTCAATAACTTCTCCAGTTCTGCCTCTTATGCTGATGGCAACAATCCTCAGGTGGGCTTCTCAGAACCAGCGCCACTCTAAGTCAGTTCAGCTGAGTGTAACAAGTTGCCCACTAGTTAGAAATCCACTATGCACTTTCATTTTTCTTTTTATGAATACACTGAAATGACATATAACTTGTTTTCAGTACTATCACCATGTGTCACTGTATGACATTAGTTTTAGCAATCTAAAGCAAATGCTAGAATATGTATATGAGTGTTATGTGCAACTTTGGAGTTACATCTTTATAAATAAAAGTGAGAATCTATTGTTTTTACTCTACTCTTCTATAGCCTTTCCTTTCCACTAGTACACTGTAGTGGCCAGTTTTGAACATGAACATCAGAGTAATCCTTCCAGGAAAGGCAGATCAATAGTATAGAAGGAGCATTACTTCCTAGATAATGGTATAGTATAAGACCCATTTTTATTTCCAGAGTATTATTTGGAAATTTCTGTCATACAGCTGATTTTTTTTTTCATATTAAATCAACTTGTTGGAGCAGCTTGATCTTTAAATAGCCATAACAGTAAGCAGAAACTTCAGGTTAACACCTGTAGTACTTACTAAAAGACAAACTTATAGTTATTAAAATTTTCTTATCAGAGAAATCACAACAAAAAGTGTTATTAGGTGTATTTTAAGATGAAAAAAATGGACTCCAAATGGAGATTAGGAAATTATCCAAGATTACATGGAAGAGGAGGCATTCAGATTTTCTACCCACACAGACTGATTCCAGCACTGCACCCATTGCAGTACCAGTACTCTTTCCAAACAGCAGACAGCCTCTTGAAGCATGTTATATTCATGAAAATTTTGTCTTTAACACGACACATTCCATGCATCTACACCTTTGTAAAGTAATGCAGGTATTTTACATCTAAAAAATATTCAGGGCCTGCAAGATAGCTCAGTGGACTAAACACCTACTTAGGCAAGTGCAGGAATGGGGTTCAATTCCTGGCACCATATGTCAGGCCAGTTCTGCCCATGGGCACATTGAGCAGGCCACTGAGACCAAGTTTGGCGGTGCATGCCTGTCATTTCAGTGCTGGGGAGGCTGAAAACAGGAAGATCACTACAAGTCTAAGCTGCATAATGAGATCCTGTACCAAATACATTTATATATATATATATATATATATATATATATATATATATATATGTAACTGGACAACAAATACCTCAAAATAACTGTATAAATGGAAAAATGGAATACTATTTATAATTGAGAAAAACTAAAAAAGGAAATGCTATCAAACAATAGGAATGTGGTTAAAAAACAACATAAACACATTCACACATTCTAGAGGTGTAACAGTTTAATTATAAGCATACTTGTTTTGAAAATGTTTTCCTTAAATGCTGTGAGGTGTGATCAATAAATACAATGAATGATAAAAGTACAAATTTATTACAGGAAAAGACATATTTCCATTAATTCCCATCAGAATAGTACCCTGCAATTCACAGTTACCTGATTGTCTTGCCAGTTTCTGAAGCAGTTCTGGAAGTTTCCTTTCATGAGTCTCTTTTCATGGCTACTTCTATATTCTGAAATAATTCAGGATGTCTACAGTAATTCCTAGCAAACAACATCATAGGAGTAAGTCCACGTTGCCCTTATTCACTGGATCTGGCTAGCTAGCTTTTCACTGGTATAATGCCTGGCTCTTTCATGGTTATCAAGAAAGGTATCATTTTGGGTGAAGACAATGAGGCGACTGGATGCTTCAGCTCAGGACATACGTGAAAGAAAAGCTCTAGAACTGCTTCCAAAAGTAGCAGAAACTATGGCAAAAGTGCACTGGAAGTGAAAGGAGTATGTGAGGGATATCAGTGGCAGTGTTTCTTGTACTCTGATGATTTAATTTAATTTAAATATTTACAGTATTTTTATCATATCTCCCATGTGAAAAAAGGCATATTTCAAAGAAAAGGAAAAGAAAGTATCTCAAATTTGTTAACTACCCATTGTATACCAGACCTTCTATATTTTATGCAAGATATGGTGGTCCCTCAGTTCACATATTTAATTTGTTCTATAACTTTGGAAAATATGACCATGTTTGCATTTGCCCAGGAAAGATGGCTGCAGTCATGTTTGCCACCTGATACAGAGGTTGCAAACAAAAAAAAATTTTATGCAACACCTCTGTTTGTGAGCCAAACTGTTTCTAAAAGACATCCATGAGCTAAGCTGCCACTGTAGTATGCTGGCTAAACCTTACTCCATCCCATTTCCCAGATGATGAAACAGACTTTATATGATGAAACTTTTATTTTATGATAATTCAACTAGGAAGAAACAGTGTAAAAACTTTAATCCAGAAAAATAAAATTCATGTAAGAAAAGTTCTGGAAAGATAATTCAATATAGTAAGTCCCTGATTCATGAATGAACTCCATTCCAGCACCTAGGATAGAGGCGCAATAAATAATTTTTATCAGATGATTAAATGGCCTGAATGAAGGGTGAGGGGTGACCTTGACAGCAGCCCTGACCAACACTGTCTTGTTTAGAGCAATAAGGAAATGTCTTTGTCCTCAGCTCCTTTGGGGCAAAGAACATAATAAACTCAGGTATAATCTACATCAATTTTCCCAAATCTGTGAAATTTGCATTTAAATTTCTTTATATCCTTTTCTGGTCCTTTCTCTTCTCTGAGTATATTTTCTTTCCTCCCATATGTTCAGTTCCTTCTTTTAGTTTCAATCTCTAGCAATCTTTTTATTCAGTTAAAGCTCAAGTCATTGTGCAAGGTGCTGAGGAAGAGCAGTGGTTCCCTTTGGATGAAGATACAAATAACAAAGTGATTGGCAGGAACTTTCACTCCGTCATGTGCCAGTTAGCAGTATTTATGATGTAAGCCTCAGCCTCAGACTAGAAGTGAAGCATAGCTCTTACCAGTGAGGTGAGCAGGAGGATTAAAACCTAACTCACTAACCAAACTATTTTGGCCTTTTTCCTTTCCTGTTTCTCATTTGTAACTTCATTTGAGAGTCACAAAACACAAAAATAAAGGCAAAACAAAAAAGGACAAGGTAATCTAAAAGTCATTTGTAAGTCAGGCCACATGTCCAGAACTGCTTGCTTGGATCCTTTTGCAAATGTTATGAAGTTTGATCCAATTCTGTGGTGGAAATTCTTTGGGATTTTACTGTTTGACTAGAGCACTAGTTTTACTTTACTGTTAAATTTTGAAAACACCTGAGTTATATAGATCTGATACAAAAGAAAAGCACAACAGAACCTAAGGGTTATCTTATTTTATTGTGGTTGCTGCTGTTTGTTTTTGGTGGTCTTTTTTTTTTTTTTTTGTCTTTTTGAGACAGGGTCTCACTATGCAGTTCAGGCTGGCCTTGAATTCACTTTTGTAGCCCAGGTTAGTCTTGAACTTGTACTGATCCTCCTGCCTCAGCCTCCCAAGTGCTGGGATTACAGGCATCGACACCACACCCAGGTTGATTGGTCTTAATAGGAGATGGATTTTTGTTTGAATCTATCTATCATCTATCTATCTATCTATCTATCTATCTATCTATCTATCTATTATCTACCTATGATCAATCAATATCTGTAAAGTTCTTAAAAGCTGAGAATGTAAATAGAGATTTTCAGGTACAGTGAAACTTCACAAATTCAGAAGCCAGGAGAAATATTCTGAGATAACATGTGGATTATCAGTCTTTGTTGACACTTTGTTGACACTATAATTAAAAAAAAAAATTGCAAGAGAGAGAGACAGAGAGACAGAGAGACAGAGAGACAGAGAGACAGAGAGACAAAGAGAGGATTACTGCAGGAGCAATGTTCTTATGATCCCAGCATCAGAAATACCACATTTGCCTAAACAGATTTGTATGAAATGGAAGTACGAAAATATTGGGAGCCATGAGACTCTAGATAGCAGATTCAGAAAGTTAACTCTGGGATTCTTTACTTCTTCTACCTCAATTTAGGGGGAATTTATTTATTTATTATGCATTTAGTATAGGGGATACAGAGTTTACAGGATCTCATTCTTAGTGATTATCCTGTTTTCAGCCTTCCAAAGTGCTGGGATTACAGGTGTGGGTCACCACACCCAGTTTTGATCATCTTTTCAGCATCCCCTAGGGGTGGGGACAGCACAGCATGCCCTTTAGTCTGTTGAGCTAGCAGGCCAGCCCTTGGGTGAAATTTAGCTAATTAATCCATTAGCTACTTGAACCTTGGGTATTTTAACTTGACTTCAGAAACTTTGTACCTGTCAGTAATTCCCATTTTATGTTGTATTGTGTAAATTAACTATAATCCAGCAATAATATATAAGCAAATGTTTCACAATTTAATCTTCAGGATTTATATAATACAAATGTTCACAAGAAATAGAGATAGCAGAATGAGTGGTAAGGAGGTCAGCAAGTTAGACTACATTTCCAACTAAGGTATTTAAATACTCAAGTTTTTAATGAATGTAGTATTTACAAGATAATAAGAGGATAATAGGTACTATTCTAAATTATTTGCACATATTAATTCACTTAATGTTCACAATGACCACATAAAATGAGGAAAGCAGAAGTGTTTTCATTTGATAGGTGTGATAAAATGAATATATCTCCTCAAGAACGCTCAGTAAAATCAGAATTTGAACATAGAACTTGTGGCTCCAGTGTCTGTCTATGTCTGTCTATGTCTGTAGCCTTACACATTACAATGTGGGTCTCCTTGTTCCCTGTCATAAAACTTTGTAGATCAAATGTTGATGAAATCTCAGCTCATCAAAATCTACAACCTAATCAACAAATGCTTATTGAATATCTGCTACCGTGAAAATGCTGAATAAAAATCTGGGTAGGCTTCATGACTAAATCCAGAAAAAAACATTTCCACAATCTTGAAATGTAACCACCCATGTTTTTCTGATATTTACTGAATATTGCTTTACTGAACATTCAACAGAAAAAAAAAAAAAAAAAAAAAAAAAAAAAAAAAAAAAAAAAAAAAAAAAAAAAAAAAAAAAAAAAAAAAAAAAAAAAAAAAAAAAAAAAAAAAAAAAAAAAAAAAGAAGCAAGCATCAAAATGAGTCAAGGTGCTCATGAACAAAGAAAATTCCATTTAAAGCCAGTATTGAAAGACAGCTGATCAGCTGCTGGTGAGAAGAGAGGAATCTTACAGCAATGATTTCTAGCAACAGCTCTATTCATAAAAATTACCATCACTGACCCTGGTTGCAGAAATGAGTCAGGATGCTGGAACAGTATTTTTCAAAGTTATTTGTTTCACATTCACCTAGTGTAATTGCTTAAAATGTAAAATAATGTAAAGTCAGCTGAGTTAAAACTTTTGGAATGTACTCGATGTATGATGTTTAACAAGTTCTTGATACTACTCGTACTCTTACAATTAAGAACCACTGTATTACACTTGAGAACCAGAGAGATAAAAGGTGAGAAAGAAGACTTAAATGACTTCTGAGAAAACGTACATCTACAAAACAGTAATTTATGCTAAAGAATAACTTTACATGCTCTCAATAAGTCACTAAAGGTTCAAGCATGCTCTGAATGTAGATTAACATATCTTTAATGTAACAGCACTGTTCTACTCTGAAAAATTACAGTGAACAATTTATCTCACTAGGATTATGCATTTATATTTAAATTTCTAGTGAAATGCATCAGTATTCCATTCTCTTAAACCAGTATGTTAAAAAATGAAATCTTATTTTTCTTTAAAAGAATAATTTGAGAGACAAGCACTTGCAGGCAATAGTTCAGCTACTCAGCTTCTCCGTGGGTGACTCAAGAAGCCTGTCTTCTTGTTTTTCCATTCTCACCACACCATTTTGTTGTCTTGTATTCATAAAATGACAACTTTTACTCCATTGAAGCATTCAAAATTTTTAAAAATGAAAGGAAAAAAGAAAGAATTTTGCCATTATGCATCCCAAGACCCTTCCAGCAGATGAGTTTCATTCATTCCAGTAATAGTATGTGATCAGACCACCATAGACTGAAAGTTTCAGAAACAAAATGGCTATGATGGAATGAGATCTAAAACCAGAAACCTGTGGTTAAACAGTCTTTGTTTCCTGCTTTTGCAAACACAGTTTTCTTCAAGCACAACCACACACACCTTTGCTGTAAAGGTGCTTTCACATTCCATCTACAAGTTTACGTAACCACAACATAAACCTACTGAAATACAAAACCTAAAATATTTACTATCTTATTCTTTGTAGAAAATTAACTTCTGACCTGCAGCTTATATCAGTAATTATCCATGACAGGCAGCTATACAATATATCTGCACTGGGATGTGTGGTGGCCGAAATAAATAAATACTAGAATGACAAGTCTAATGTTTTCCTTAACATGTGTTTGTGATGAATAGTTTCTGGCTTGTTGCCTCAGCTATTTAAAAAGGTACTCCTCATGAAGCTGAATGTGCCTCAAAGTCCCTGCTAAGACTAACTTTCAAAAATATATGTGAAATTTTAGTACAGTTCTTACCACATTTCAAAAATTCAACAATGTTAGATATTGGTGCTATTGGCACAAAATCTGCAACATAACACTTTCACTTGAACTGTCAACTGAGCTGCCTTTGCCTGTAGCAAATATTGAAGCCAATTCTTTTTTAACATCATAAGTACGTGAATTGTGCTTCCTTTTTTAATAAACAACATTAATTTTATTTGCATTTATTTTATGCTTAATTCATTCCCATGCCATAGTTTTTGTTTCTTTAGTTTCTTCTGAGATATCTTTTTCTTCTGTGCAACCTCCTCCTCTGGCTTAGGAACAATTTGCTCCTTTTCAATAAGGATCATCTCAGCATGGCAGGGGGAGCTCATATATGGGTTAATCCGGCCATGACCTTTGTAAGTATGGCAGCACATCTTGGGTGCTTTGTTCACCTGGCTATATTCAATAACCAGAGAATCTACATCTAAACCCTTAAGTTCAGCATTATTCTGTATTTTTAAACATGTGCAGCAAAAATTCAGCACTCTTTTTGGGCCACTGACCCTGTGTCCAGCCCCACTGTTTGGCCTGGGCACATCTACCAATTCCACCGTTGTAATGTCAAAATGGCCCGCACTGCTTCTTTAATGTGTCATCCTTCAGATACTTGGTGGCCTTTCGGATATGCATACCCTTGATGGCCTGTGGAGTTTCATGCATGTTCTTAAAGTGAATGTGAAGATTTGAGCCTGTTGATTTGCATGATTTTGTGGGGTTTTCTGGGTCAAGAAAGTAGCGAATGACTTGCACAAAAACAACCATCTCTAGATACCTGTTAGTCTATAAGCCCCCAGGCAACTCTTCTTTATGCTATACACTCATATCTCTACATACTGGTTAGTACTTCTAAAGCAAGCAGGAGAGACCGTAGACTAGAAAGTTACATTTGTAACAATCTGCTTGTTATGATTACTCAGGAGCTAAATGAGTACAGGGCCAGGTGATATTCATCCAACGCAGGGAAGAACTGTCCTACTTCGCGGATCTCTGCAGAGTCCCAGAGAGTTTCCCAAAATATTTTATAGATTTGCAACTTTAGAGTTAAGCTTTTGAAGACTTGAATGAAATAAATAGTTCTCCTTCAAAAGTTATCTCTTTGACTATGTCTAATAATGCTTCTAATTCACCCACAAAGCACTGATTTTTCCTCTCAGCCAAAGTATTCTTCTTATCATGTTCAATGGCAATTTTAATTTTTGTAAAATTTATTTCTCAAATAAAAAACTATTAATGGTAAAAGGTCAGACATTAATAAGAATTATTATAAAAATGTACTAAGACTGAAAGGCTGAAACCTCAAATAGAACCACTGCAGTGGTATACTATAGCTATATGAAAAAAATTACTTAAAAAATTATTGAAACACTCTTTACAATTCATTAAAACTACCCATCTTAAGTGTAGGAACAAATGAATTTTAGATATTTTACAGATTTGTGCACCCATAATTTCAGATCAGTATTCATAATATACACAAATTGGAGACAATTTTACTATGCAACTCAGGCTGGCATTGAACTCACTTTGTAGTGTGAGCAATGCCACAGACCCTTGTCAGAGACCAGGAGACATCAAGAAGATTTTAATGATTTAAATTCTTCTATTTCAGAAAAAACTTTGTACTTTAAGAAAAATTCACTCCCGTATTTATTGTATTATATAACAAATAAATAGAAACTCCCCAAGTATCCATTAATTAATGAATGGATTAAATTTGGTATATATCCACAAGATATAATTCAGACATATAAAATAATGAATTCTTGTCATTTGTAAAAACATGGGTGAAAGTGGAAATCAAGTGAACTGAAATAAACCAAGAACAGAAAGATGATTATTACGTTATTGTGGTTTGTGCCCAGGTGTCCCTCCATAGCCTCATGCAGTCTTGAGATGGCTTCTGGAATTTGCAATTGATTATTGTGGGTGTGGGTGCTGCACCTCCCTGGGGCAGGTAATTTGCATTTCAATGTAAAGAAAGAAGAGAAGTTAGCTGCTTGAGCTGCTGCTACTCCTCCTTGCTCTCTTGCTCTTTGCTGCTGTGGTGAGAGGTTGCCTTCTGCCATGTGCTGTTCTGCCTTGGAGGCAGCTGAATATGGACTGAAATCTTCTATAACTGTGAGCTAAATAAACCTTTCCTTCCTTAATTTTGAGTGTCAGGTATTTGTTCCAGGAACAACAGGAGAGTAACTAAGACACATATGATCTCATATATAGAATTAAAAAAATTAATCTCACAGAACATGAGGGTAGAACGGTAGTGATCAATCTGAGGACAGGAGGACGTTGAGAGAGTTAGACAAAGGCTGACTAATGGATAACTAAATTATAATTAGGTAGGATTCAGAACATGTGGTGTGCCCTTTTACAATAGCACAACAATGAGATTTAGATTGTTGGAGAGGAAGCTAGGATATACTTGAAAAGTTTACACCATAAGGAAATAACAACCGTTTGAAGATATGCTTATCCTGATTTGAACATTGTACAATGTAAGTACACATTGAAACATCACATATTGTCTCATAAGAGTGTACAATTCTTATATCAATTAAAAACAAAGAAGAAAAACCCAAGGCTATTTTGAAAGTCACTGAAAAGTGGGTTCTTTGAAAGATCAAATAAAATTGATAAGCCCCTAGAAACTTTATCAAAAGGAGGAAAGAAAATACTTAAATTAAAGGACCAAGTAATGCAAAGGGGGAAATTATTACAGACCCTGTGGAAATTCAGAAGATCATGAATAGCTACACTGAAAATCTTTACTATCGTAGAATCAAAGACACAGAAGAAATAGACAGATTAACAGAAAAGCACAAATTACCAAAAATCAATAAAGAGTATATAAAATCTCTCAATAACCCAGTAATAGTCAATGAAATTTGAAAGCTAGTAAGAAACTTATTGACAAAGAAAATCCCAGGCCCTGATGGAATCACAGCCAAATTCTACAATAAATTTATAGAAGATATACTCCTAATACTCTTCAAACTCTTCAATGAAATTGAAAAGGAGCAATACTTACAAAATCATTCCTGGAGGCAATTATCACACTGATACCAAAGCCAGAGAAAAAAATGCAACTGAAAAAGAGCACTATAGGCCAATTTCTCTGATGAACATAGACGCAAAAATTCTCAATAAAATCCTTGCCAATAGAATACAACTAATCATCAAGGAGATTATACACCATGACCAGGTAGGATTCATTTCAGGGATGCAAGGATGGTTAAACATATGCAAATCTATAAATGTAATACACTGTATTAATAGAGCCAAATCCAAAAGCCAAATAAGAATCTCAATTGATGCAGAAAAGGTTTTTGACAAAGTCCAACACTCATTCATGTTCCACGTCCTACAGAAAATTGGAATAGATGGCCTCTACCTCAATCTGATAAAATTCATCCATTATAATCCAACAAAAATATAATGCTAAATGGGGAAAAACTGAAATCTTTTACTTTCAGATCAGGTACAAGACAAGAAAGTCCTCTATCACCACTCCTATTCAATATAATTCTGGATTTATTAGCTAGGGCCATTAGAAAAGAAAGAGAAATAAAAGGAATAAGAATAGATAAAGAGGGGCCCGGCAGCATGGCTCAGTGGTCTAAAGCGCCTGCTTAGGAAAGCTTGGGTGGCTGCAGGGACCGCGGTTCGATCCCTGGCACCACATGCTGCGCCAGCCCTGCCCTCAGGGCAGGCTGAGCCGGCCATAACAATAAATAAATAAACAAACAAAAGTTCTGAAACAAGAAAACAAGAAAAAAAAAAAAAAGAATTGAGAATAGATAAAGAAGTTAGACTATCATTATTTGAGAATGGCATGATATTCTACTTGGAAAACCCAAAAACCTCCACTGAGAAGCTCCAAGAATAAATTTAAAAATTCAGTACCATAACAGGCTACAAAATCAATACCCAAGGTCAATATCACTACTCTACACAGATAACAAATGTACTGAGAAAGAAATTAGAGAAATAATATCTCTTACAATAGCACCATGAAAAATGAAACATTTAGGAATTAATCTTTTTCTTCTATTTTTAAAATAATTTTAATGAGCAAGAAATAGCAATGAGACTTTTGAAAATAGGTAATGGGACAATTATAATAATCAATACATTAGAAATTAATCTATCTGAAAAAGCAAAAAATATATTCAATGAAAATTATGGTTCCCTAAAAAAAGAGATTGAAGAGGATTTCAGAAAGTGGAAAGATATGACTTGCTCCTATATAAGAAGAATCAACATTGTGAAGATGGCCGTAATCCCTAAGTTGTTATATAGATTTAATGCAATCCCTATCAAAATACCACTAACATAGCTCACAGAGCTGGAGAAATTATTCCTAAGCTTATTTGGAACCAGAAAATACCTAGCATTGTAAAGGCAACCCTGGGCAACAAAGATAAGGCAGAAGACATTATAATCCCTAAGTTGAAATTATACTAAAAAACTACTGTGATAAAATCAGCATGGTACTGACAAAAAACAGTAGACCCAAGGATCAATGGAATAAATTAGAAGATGCAGATACAACTCCAAACTCACTCAGGCATCTTATCTTTGACAAAAGGGCCAAATATGTATACTCTGGAAGAAAGATAGCCACTTTAACAAAAGGTACTGGAAAAACTGGCTCTGTACATGCCAAAAACTATAACTTGACCCGAGTCTACCACCATGTACAAAACTAAAGTCAAAATGGATTAAAGATCTAAACATTAAAACAGAAACACTAAATTTCTTGGAAGAGAAAGTAGGTAGGAATCGTGAACATACCGGGGTAGGCAAAATTTCATGAGCAAAAATCAAACTGGATGGGAAATACTTGAAAGAATCAATAAGTGGAAACTATTATTAAGAAGTTTCTACAGGGGCCTGGCAGGATGGCTCAGTGGTCTAAAGTGCCTGCAGGTGGCTGCAGGGACCACGGTTTGATCCCCGACACCACATGCTGCGCCAGCCCTGCTGCGCCAGCCCTGCGCTCAGGGCAGGCTGAGCCGGCCATAAAATTAAGTAAACAAACAAACAAAAGTTCTGAAACAAGAAAAAAATAAAATAAAATAAAAAATGTTTTTTTTAAAAAAGAAGTTTCTACAAGTAAAAAGAAATTGCCAACAGAGTAAAAAGACAACACACAAATTTGGGGGAAAAAAATTGACTAATAAGCATTCAGACAAAAATTTCCTATCTAGGATTTATAAAGAACTGATAATACATTAGGTCCCCAAAATTTAAATACCCAACCAAAACTTGACAACTGAGATCAACATACACTTCTCAGAGAAGTACAAGAAACAAATAAATACATGAAAAAAATGCTCATCACTTGTAGCTATTTGAGAAATGCAAATTAAAACAATATTGAGATACCATCTTACCCCAGAAATAATGGCTATCTTAAAGAAATCAATAAACAATAGATGTTGCAGAGACTGTGGGGGAAAAGGAACCCTTCTCCACTCCTGGTGGGATTGTAGACTGGTGCAACTATTACGGAAATCAGTGTGGAGACTCCTCAAAAGCTAGGATGGGAAATCCCATTCAATCCAAGTATCTCCCTTCTGGGAGTTTTCCCAAAAGAACTGAAAGAAAAATATCACAGCGATATATGTGCTCCTATGTTTATAGCAGCACAATTTGAAATAGCCAAATCTTGGAAACAACCAAAATACCCATCTCCTGAGAAATGGATGAAAAAGATATAGTGTTTTTATACAATGGAGTATTATTCAGCTATAAAGAAAAAATACACTTGAAGCCTTCATAGGTAAGCGGATGCAACTTGAAGCTATACTCACAAGTGAAATAAACAAGGCACACATGTGTAAATTTCATATTGTGTCTCTAATACAAGAACTCAAAAGAAGAATTAAAAATTGAAAGATATAACACAATTAAATGGAAAAAGAAAACTTAAGGATTAAATAAGGAGAAAAGTTAGGAAATATGGTAGGGGCTAAACCACACATTTATGTAAACAAGATAGTTAAGGCAATATACTACTAAAAATTTCCATTCACCTTTTGAAAATATCAGTTAATGGGTAGAATTCTCACCCTACCTTTATATGTTGATATCTATGAACTGAGCAACTACATTGCGGACAGCAATGGGTAATACTAAAACTATGCTTAAAACATCTGTCATTTTAGTTTTGTAAATATATACTGCTTCTAATGCCATATCAATTACTGCTATATACCTTTTAAAGTAAATGTCTGTAACAAAATGAAGAAGGTAGTAAAAGTAAATGAACAAAAAAATTTAGCAGGATTGTACCGCTACAATATTATATATGTTTTGATTTCTAAACATCTGTATAAAAATTGTGTAATTATTTTTCACATCCTAGAACATCCATGTTTGTTGGAAAATAGCAGTTTCATTTTACATCAAAGGTATGTGATATTCAGACAGATAGTGATGTTAACTTAAACTGTGTCTGCAATAGAATAATAATATCATTAAGTTTCTCTTCTGGATGTTTAACAACTAAAGTTTGCAGTTCAAAAATTAGGGAGAAAGGTGGCCTAAAAAGATAGCTAATATTTTGGCCCTAGCCCTTCAAGGTCAGTGACGACTCAGAACATAAGAAAACCACTGCTGTGACATCCTCCAACTAAGTGGTGCCCCAAATTTCTGTTCAAAGAGATTATGGGGCCACAGAGAAGAGTGATCAACAATATATAGTGTGCCTAAGGAGAGTCACCTAGAGAGAAAAAAAATTTCTCATGCTTTCATAGAGAACAAATTATTCAAGCATGGACAATGAATGACTCATCTGGCTGATACTGACAAAAGTTCCACAAGGTTCTGTACATGGTTCCAGCATAAATCCTGAAGGGAGTTGACTGACCCTATCAGATAGCAAAAGTTACCTTATCTGTTATATAGGTCTTGCTTTAACTTTCACTTTAAGGATTAAGCACCTTAACCATCCAGCAGAAAAGTGTAACCACAAGGTTTAATAGTAAAGCCATATTAATATGCTCAGCTGTAAAAGACTCAAGTCAACAACTTTGGACAACTGCCAGTTGTGCTGATAACTCACTACTATTATGGGCTATTGGACTATATTGGATTATTTTGGTGAATTCACATACCTACAATATTTGGACTGGCATCAAGTATGAAAAGATTCTTTAAAACTTCTCAAAATGCAGCTTATCTAATAGCAATGCAACACTCATCTCTGACAAAAGGAAAAAAAGGGAGTTTAAATAAAGGATCTTTCTGTAGTGAAAAAAAATATATGTATATACAAGATAGGATAGATAAACAGCTACTTCTCTTAGTTCGTTGAGAATCAAAGTTTGTAATAGTGTTGAGACAAAATATCATGTCTGTATCTTGTCCTCTTAATAACTACAATGAAGACAATATGCAATGTATTAATTATTGTAACTGTCCTACTAATTTGTTTTCCAACTGTTTCATTGCTATTTTATATTTTTCTCATTAAAATGAATAAAAAATTTTAAAAAGAAAGTCATTGAAAAATAACAAAAGGTTATTTCACCATCCATATTTCTTTTAGCTTCACTTGCACAATGAATACATGGCTATATTGTGGGAACAGAAGAGTTTTGAATGGGCATTTGTCTAATTACCCAGACTTAAGTCTGGAGTTTTGTCTTTCAGAGTCTCCCAACATATAAGACCCATTTGTACATCTATCTAATCATTTCTACATAGATTAGTTTTTATGCTTTATAAATGAAATGACTCCTAGCTGGCAAAGAGATCATGAAAGTAAATGTAGCATGGAGAATATTTTTGTGTGTCATGTAGAATCAAAATAATTATTTTTTATTTTTTAATTTATTTTTTAATTTTTTTAGGGAAGGGTCTATGGAGTGTTCATGGTCTCGCTACTAGATCAGACTTAGAGTGTTCCACCTGTCTACAGCCTTCCAAGAGCTGGAATTACAGGCGTGTACCACTACACCCAGTCAGAGTTATCCTCTCAGCATGCTCTGGGAGAAGGGCCAGCATAGCAGGCCTGGGGATTGAACTCCAAGCCCCTGCACCTACTTGCAGGCACTTTAATCCACTGAACTATTTGGCCAGCCTAAAATTTAATGAATTAGTGTAACCTGAATGCTTAGAATTACTATGTGTAAAACATTATTCACCAAAATCTAACCAAATTTTAGCTAAGCAAAAAAGTTTTTTGGCTTTACCACTGGAAAGAAGTAAAGATTTCTTTTTTTTTTTTTTTTTTTTTGTCTTTTTGAGACAGGGTCTCATTATGCAGTTCAGGCTGGCCTTGAACTCACTTTTGTGGCCCAGGCTGGTCTCGAACTCGCACTGATCCTCCTGCCTCAGCCTCCCAAGTGCTGGGATTACAGGCTTGCGCCACCACGCCCAGCTAAGATTTCAAAAAATGTAATTATTATACAATCTACTTTACTCACATGCAAAAGTTTATGCCAGATAGCTCATAGTATATTGGAAAATCCCACTGGAGAAACCTACTTTGACATGGAATAGCTTAAACTTCGACAAAATACTAGGTGAATAAAAACTCGAATGTATTGTCAGTTATGTTCTTAGTTCCTAGCCTCAAAATTATCCTATTTCTATATCTCCTAATCTGATTGATAAGAAATTTGACTGTTCTATCAATATTAACCAAAAGCAAATGCAACTAAACAGGAAATTACTTTTTTTTTTTAATTTTAAAGACTAAAAATAGCAGAAACAAAAATAGAAAAACAGTAACAAGTAAGAGTACATATAGTATGGAATTTCAAAATCAGAAAAATTTAACAATGGTTATATTACATATTTTCATCATTGGATAAGTTTAGATTAATACATATAGGTATATAAGATTGATCAAACAAACATTAATACTTTCAATAAACATTATTTTTTTTTAACAATTGACACACTGCATATTGTCCTCACAATAGCAATACAGAGCACGGGGTGTGGGCATGACACACCTTCCGAATGATATTGGTAAGGAAAGAAAAAAATTCTTCTCTTTGAACTAAGAGGAAGCAGATGCATACACAGTCCAATGTTCCACAATTGCAGTGGGCCACCAGTGAAACTGGCAACATTGGAGGCTATTGATCCAAGCCTCCTATAGCTCAGCACACCAATCTAGGTCTGCATTTCATGCCTTGTAATTAAGCTTTTCCCCTGGGTGATCAAGGGCAAGTTAAAGCAAGACCTGAATAACAAAACATTCATATTTCATATCTTCCAAGGTCAAATCCCCTCAGGATTAACTTTGGAACCATGTACAGTGCTTTGTAGAACTGTTGTTGGTGTCAGCCTTCGGTACAAGTCACGTCCATTGCTTGACCAGTTTGCTTTCTGTGAAAGTAAAGGTTTGTTTTGTTTTTTTTTTGTTTGTTTGTTTTTATGGCCACTCAGCCTGCCCTGGGGGTGGGGCTGGTGCAGCATGTGGTGCCGGGTTTCGAACCACAGTCCCTACAGTTGCCTAAGCTTTCCTAAGCAGGCACTTTAGATCACTGAGCCATCTTGCTGGCCTAAACAGGAAATTGCTTTAATCTTATTTTAATTTCTAAAATCTTGTTTTCATTCTTAAAAATTCTATTTGATAAACTGTTTTCTTGTGGAAACTCATTCACTATTTACTGAATTTATTGTCACCCTAGCTAACACACAAGTGGTCCTTTTTATCAGAAATCATATCACTCAAGCTATGATTTACACGGGATTTATTTATATTTTGATAAGTTTTCCTTTCATATAAAATATGAAAATCAAAAAAAAATTGTCACCTTGAATATATAATGGAATAAAATACATATATCTTGTCCTAGAATTTTATGTCTGATAATTAGTTCAGTCCTTTTTGATTTGGAGACCAAAACCATCTATTTTCCAAACAATTTAAAATAATTTTGGTGAGAAAATCTTTAAGACAATTGATTAAAAGTTTTGAAGAATTTAAGAATAAAATTATTCTCTTGTCACTCTAGAATTTTAAAATTCTTCCTATTATTTTTTTAACTTTTTAATTTTTTAATTTTTTTTTCTTGTTTCAGAACTTTTGCTTGTTTATTTATTTTTATGGCTGGCTCAGCCTGCCCTAAGGGCAGAGCTGGCGCAGCATGTGGCGCCAGAGATCGAACCATGGTCCCTGCAGCCACCCAAGCTTTCCTAAGCAGGCGCTTTAGACCACTAAGCCATCCTGCCGAGCCCTTAAAATTCTTCCTATTTAAAAAATACTATGAAATTTATTCCTACAGGAAAGTCTTCAAGAGTTCTATCCACTCTATATTCTAAGAGATTTACTGTTTCTTTTTTAATATTGAGATATCTAATCAATTCAATTTTATTTTAGCGCTTGGTAAAAGCTGAGAGTCTGGTCTTCCTCTCTGGCATGCAGAATGCCTGTTTACCTAGCACCAGCACCGTTTATTATTGAGATCACTTTCTGCGAGTGAAGGTTTTTGGTACCTTTGTCAAAGAAGAACTAAGTATGATTGGAGTTGTTTCTGCATTTTCTAATCTTTATGAACTAAACCCCAGCACAGAAGAAATCTTACAGAGAGTCAACAATAAAGATTTCATCTATTAAAATGCTTTTGCAGGGGCTGGTGGGATGGCTCAGAGGTCTAAAGCGCCTGCTTAGGAAAGCTTAGGCGGCTGCAGGGACTGTGGTTCAATCCCTGGCACCACATGCTGCGCCAGCCCTGCCATCAGGGCAGGCTGAGCCGGCCATGAAAATAAATAAATAAACAAAAGTTCTGAAACAAGAAAATAAATAAATAAAATTCTTAAAAAAAAATGCTTTTGCACAGCAAGGAAAACCACCAACAGAATGAAGAGACAATCCACAGCATGAGAAAATATTTACCAGCTATTCATCAGATAAAGAGCTACACCTAGCATACATAAAGACCTAAAAAAATACTCAGAGTCCCCAAATCAAAAAAGACCCTATCACAGAATGGGCATCAGAAAGCAACACACACTTCTCAGATGAAAAAGTAGCAATGGCAAATAAACAGAAAAATAATGTTCAACATCACGGACTATTTGAGAGATGCAAATTCAAGCAATTCTGAGATTCCTTCTCACTCCAGAAAGAATGGCTGCTATCAAGAAATGAACAAAGGTCCAGCAATACTGCTCAGCAAAGTGCCTGCTTAGACAAGTACAAGGGCCAGGCTGCGGTCCCTGGCACCATATGCTATGCTGGACCGACCCCTGGGTGCGCTAAGCCAGTGATGGAGTGCAGGCATTGAAGTGCATACCTGTAATCCCAGCACTCAGGAGGCAGAAATCAGGAGGATCACTACAAGCCCAAGCTGCATAGTAAGACCCTGAAAAAAATACTTAAAAAAATAAAAGAAATCAATTAACAATAAATGCTAGTGTGGTTGTGGAGAAAACCAAACTCTTCTCTAGTCTCAATGGGAGTGTAGACAGGTGTAACCACTGTGGAAATCAGTGTGGAGATTCTTCAGAACACTGATTAAGTCACATATGATCAAGCTATTCCCATTCTTGGTATTTTCACACAAGAATTAAAAGCCTTGTACCACAGTGATATGTGTGCACCCATGTTTAAAGGGGCACAGTTGGAAACATCTTGGAAAAAGCCCCAATACCATCAATAGATACATGGATAAAGATGTGAATGTTTTAATACAATACTCCACATAAGGTGTAAACTTGCAACATTTTCTATGTAAACGGATACACCTTGGGTCCATACTCTTAAATGAAATTAAATGGTAAATGGATGCACATGTAAATATCACATTACTTCTCTGGTGTGAGAAACTGAAAGTTTAAATAACACCCACATTGTATAATAGGTATTGTGAAATAGGAAAGCAATGTTCAATGAGAAAGCAAGCTAGGGAGGAGGGAAGGGAAGGAAGAGAAAGGAAACAATATGAGAAAAGAATGAAAAGAGGAAATAAAGCTTTCGCAGAGAAAGAGGAGAGGGGTTGAAGTCAAGGTAGGGGCCTGGGAAAATATCGTGGAATTATATCATGGACAGGTACAAATTCCTTATAATCAACGTAAACGTTATGTGGAAGTCAGTGTGGGGATTCATCAGCAAAACTAGAATTAGAGGTCCCATTCAATCTAACTATTCCTCTTCTGGGCATTTTTTCCAGAAGAATTGAAACCACAGTGATACATGTGTACCCATGTTTATAGTAGCACAATTTTTCATAGTTAAATCCTGGAAATAACTCAAATACTCATCATCTGGGGAATGAATCAAAAAGATGTGGTACTTTTATACAATGGAGCATGACTCAGCTATTAGAACAAGATAAACTGGAGGCCTTTTTAGGTAAATGGATGCAGCTGGAGACCATATTCCTAAGTGAAATGAATCAGACTCACCTGGATAATCATTGTATTGTTGTATTGTCCCCCGGCATAAGAAACTTAAAGAGTAATTAAGATCTAAAAGGTACAATGGATATTATGAAAGAGAAAAAAGAAACTGTTCTAAAGGAAAGAACAAATAGAATAGTGAAAAGAGAAAGAAGAGGAAAAATTAAAAAAAAAACACGCACAGTATCTAAGATAATTGTACTATTAATTTCTGTTAGTTCATTGAAAGGAATAGTTATTGCATACATGGTTCGATTAATTTTGCATTCCTATATTTGGTATCTGAGCTACTATACTGAAGATAACAATATATAATATGATAACCACTGTTAATTTCTAATCACCTTGTTTTGAAATAATGTACAATTTCAACATTTTAAATTATCTTTAAAACTAAATATATCAATAAATATAATTAACAAAAAGTAATATGACTTGAATTCAGAAATATACAGTGATGATTGAGTCAGTTTCACTGAAAATATTTGGATTTAAGTCACTTCTTAATATGTTTACAAGTTCAAAAAGTGTTCCTTTGAGAAGCTCAAATGTAGGATTTGGAGGGAGAAAGAGTGTATTGAGGCACAAACAGTGCAAAAAATTTGATTATAACCTGGTGGTTTTAAAACTACTGAGCAGTCCATTTCAATTGAACCCCTATTGCCTGTTAATTGGCTTGAGCTGTCAAGTTAGAAGGGCCGAGCCAGTGTATTTTCTGAATGAGGAAGAAATCCGGACCATGGAGATTCTCGTGGCATTGGCACAGTCTTCATATTTTGCGTGTGGTGGTAACAATACAGGCCGTCTCAATCTCAATCCAAGCAGGAAAAGCACTGCCCACTTCAAAACAAGGCAGTTTTTGCAAAGAAAAGGCACATTTCCAAAGAAATCTTTATAGTCGTGCAAGTCCTGAGTCCAACAGCAGAAAATGTCCTGGAGAACGATGTTAGCCAGGCAGAGCCATGCGCCGGCGCTGATTCTGAGTTAGTGTGCCATCTATAAAGAGGTGCATGACAAGGTATGTACTCTTACCTTTGGATTTGGATTTCTTATTTTATTATGTCCTGTATTTTATTTATGTAATCATTTTAACTTTAATAATAAAAGAAACCTGGATTAATGAGAACAGGCATCACCTTTAACCAGTCTCTCTGCATCTGTCCCATCTGCTTAGAGAACTAAATTAGAAAGAGATGCAGCATATTGTGAAACCCTGACTCTGTTACCTTTCTCTCATTTCTGAGACCCAACACCCAAAATTAAGGAAGGAAAGGTTTATCCAGCTCAAAGTTAGGGAAGGTTTCAGTCCAGGCCTGGCTGGCTCCAAGGCAAAGTGACACAGAGGTGAGGGCAGCCGTGCATAGTGGTGGAAACCGGCGAAGGGCGAAGAGAGGAGCAGTAGCTGCAGTGGCCACCTAGCCTCTCCCCCCTCCTCACACTGCGAGGCAGATTATTCTCCCCCACCCCCACCCCGAGCAGGTGCAACACACACACCCACAGGCCCAGCACAGGATCAAGAATTAATGGCAAACTATAGAAGCCATCCCGTGACTGCAGGAGGCTTCCAGGCTCAACTAAATATCAACCATAAGGCACTCCATTAGACAGGGACCTTGGACTAAATTCCAGGCAGGGCATTTAGAGAAAGCAACAAATCCTCAGGTCCAGCAACATTTAGCATCAATGTCTTCCATGTGGCTGCTATACAACAACCTTCTCGTGGTCTGAGTAATGCCCAACAGTGAGGTAGCAAGCAAAGCACCTGGGTCATTCCCTCTTTTGTGCAGTATCCCCTGTGGCAGCCAGCATAGAGCTTTACCCTAGGTTTTAGCCTTGGTGCTCATACACACACCTGTGTGCTGAGCCTCAGTGACCAAGACATCCTGAGGAAATTTAGATTAACCTTCAAAGATTCAAAGCACCCTGAACCTAAAGTTGAATTTTTATCACTATCATGGGAAAACAGAAAAGAGTTCTGCAAAGTTCTTACTGTATTATCACCAAAGTACCTTGGCTTATGAATGCTTCTGCTTAGCAACAATTCAGTTAGCAAACAATTCAATTTGCTAACAGTTAGATTTGATAACAATTCAGCAAATAAGCTGAATTATTGAGGAACACAGCAATCACCATCTTCCCTAGAATTGTGGGACAAATTAATTTTGTAAACTGAGGTACACAGCATATGATATCTATCACAGACATCTAAAACTTATTAGAAAATTCAGTTTGATTTTTGAGCAGTTTCATGGCCATGGTATAAAGGAACAAACCTGAGAAACTTTCTTGCTATTTTACTGCTCTTTCAAGTGGAAATTTGACACAAGATGTATTACAATAATAAAACCTAATTAAATGAAACTAAGAGGATTAAATATGAATTTCATAAGGTAACTTGGTTTTTCTTAAGACAACTAAGGGAAAATAAATTCTTGATACAATCAGGCAGCCTGTAAACCAGGAGGTCAGATGCAGTACCAGCACATGTATGAAATTCTCCACGGACACTGATGAAAACAAAACAATATCTGCGTCATTCCACTCACTGTTGCCCTCCAGAAATCTAACTTCTAGAGGAGATTCATGATTGGTCCAGAAGCTGAAAACAATGCAAACTAACATCTAAAACTACACTTTGGGGCTATAAGTTCATATATTTCTGTATTAATATACGCACGAACACAATTCAACAAATGCTTTGCAAGCACCCAAGTTTTTTTTTTTAAATATCTTAGAAGCTTTGAAAGACGTAGCCCTTTCTTTATGTTCCAAGCCTTGTCTCCTACTTAAAATAATAGTTGCCCATTTAATTAACAATTTCAGATTGCAAAATGTTACAATCAGTGTCCTGTGGTTTTAAAAACATACCTTAAACTATGAGTCTAGAATATACAGAAAAAGGTTGTTTGCTACTCCTACACTACTGTGTTGGACCTGTTATTTAACAAAACTTCCACAGAACATAGCCTAATTAAAAAAAAACACTTGCAGAAATATAACTTACTAAGATTCCTTAATCTTTATAGCATAGAGATTCTGAACTTTAAAACATCATGTTACAAGCAATTGTATAGAAAAACATCATAACCTATATTTTGTCCCAGACAAGCCTTGCTGTAAAACTCAGAATAAGTAAAGTGCTAGGCATCTATTTTGTACTTTAGTGCAATAAATCTTTTGAACTCCTCTCTATCAAAAGTGGTATTTCACTATCCTGGTCACTTTCCTTGCTGTAAAGACACAATGCCAACACTACAGTTGAAAGAATGTGGCTCAGGCCTTGCTCCATAGTCAACTGGCTTCAAGGCAAGACAGTGTGCCAGAAGGGAGATAGAGGAGGCCTGCTCAGGGCAGGGCATGCAGGAAATGGCAAGCTTCAGGGAGCCCTGGGGGACCTGATTCTTCTAACCCAACACCTAGCCAGTTGCAGCACCCCACAATCCAATCACCTTCTATAACTGCTGTATGTAAGCACATCAAGCTTTTGGGATACATCTAAATATAAACAATGATACTGTCTTTTTCCATTCATTTATACTCCACTAATAAAAGAAATTTTAAGTTTCTTGTCAATAAAGGGAACAAAAATATTTCAATACAAACATTTAAGAACTTAAATTTACAACTTTGAAGAAAGGTCAAAAATGTTAGGCCAACTGGGGGTGGTGGTGCATGTCTGTAATACCAGCACTTGGGAGGCTGAGACAGGAGGATCATTGTGAGTTTGAGACCAACCTGGGCTACAAAAGTGAGCTCAAGGCCAGCCTGAACTACATAATGAGACCCTGTCTCAAAAAGACAAAAAAAAAGAAAGAAAAAGAAAAGTTAGGCTGGGGAGATAGCTCAGCAGAAAAAGTGCTTGCTTGGCAAGTGCAAGGTCTTGAGTTTAATCCCCAGCACTGTACACAAAAAATAAATTAATTAATGAAATTTGGGCTGAGGAGATAGCTCAGTAGAATAAGCGCTTGCCTGGCAAACCGGCAAGCATAGGGTCTTGAGTTTAATCCCTGGTAAGGAGGAAGCCGGGGAGTTTTACCAACAAACATGACTCCCCTAAGAAAGTTTTCTTCTCTTATTCTTCTTTTTTTTTTTTTTTACTTTTAAAGAGGAGAAAACAAAAACAAATGCCAAGAACAAAGACAGAAATTAAACAGCATAAAACAATACAAACAGTACAGAATTTCAAAATAAAAGCAAGTCAACAATAGTTGTTAATTATATTATTACCATCTTTCCATTTCTTCTCTTATTCTTCAAAACAATGCCAATCATTGTATTTCCATATGTAAGTTTTAAAATAGTTGATTCACTTGAAAACACACAATTGCCCATATTTTGCTCTTTAACATCTAAATTGGCATGTGACATTTTGCATAATGATATTTGTACACATCAAAGTTTAAGCACATGTGTATAAAAACAAAATTTAAAGAGTATGAAACGAAAGTACTTTCACTGAAATTGTTAAAAACTAGTTTTACACACAGCAGAGGGAAACCTTCTGACTTATACATAGTATAAAGTAGAAAAATGAACAAGACACAGAGTGTATGCTTTTCATAAAACATCCTTTCTCTTAGATCCCACCTAATGTTGCAGTTGCTATAGTAACTATTTTCAGCTGGAAAATTCTCAGGTGCAGAATGTTTATCTTTATTCACCAAAATCTCAGGGAAGATTGCACCCCGTAGAAACAATAGATTAAAATTCAGTGGATGAACAGTACTTACCTTTTAACTTTAGCATTATTGTTAAATAATCCTATCAATAATTTTTCACACCAATATTATCCTGTATAACCTCATCAACTCATAATAAAAAAATGAGTAAGGTACAAAGAATTTCACTTATAATTTAGTTGTTTGTATGGAGTACAATATGCCATAAACATTAATTTGTTGTAAATCATTAAATAAAATCAAACAAACATTTTTAAATTTCCGTTTTAAAAGCCAATGGGTCATTCTCTACTCTCCTCTGTAACACAAAACCTCCTCAAAGGCACGTAGGCCGAATAAATATCTCAACACTGCATTTGCCAACAAAGTTCTAAAATCAACTTTGTGAATGTCATGATCCTTAATGCTATTGTGGTACAAATGGAGAGCATTCCTTGAGTCCATTTGGCTGGAGTCGCAAGTGTATTTTGTTTCCCCAAGAGAAGAAAGAAGAGTAGTAAACCATTTCTGCAGAATGTCATTCTCCCTCAACAGTTTATGAAAGAAACATATGTGACAAGAATCTCTAATGCTTTCCTCAAAGCCACAGCTGACAGTAAAAGAGCATGGCTAAAAGTGGCAAATCAATCCCATTCCGCCCTTCGCAGAGCATGACACCTAATTTGCTATGTATCACATGTACTTTTCTCACATGTGCTAAGAGACTGTGACATTGATGTGGTGGCTTTCCTCCAAGCCTCAGCTGAATAAACACTTGCGCCATACACTGGGCAAACTGGCATCCTTAAAAACGTCTTCTGTCCCAGGCAAGTTAACTTCACCTCAGAAAGGCATTTTTCTAAGATTCAATTTGAAATTTGGGTGCAGAACTGGAATCTCTGAGCATTAGCTGGAAAACCTTAAAGCCCCTGACGCACAGAACATACTCTGTACTTTTCAACCTAGTTTTCTTGGTATAATGTGATTTTTACCAGGCTGCCTGAAAACACGCATATCTAACAGACAAAAAAATAAATAACAGTGTACAAGATATCTAACCAAATTTTCACACTGTAGAACATGCATTTTGTTTAAAAAAAGAAAAGAATCATAAAATAACCACATAACGTAAGTTGGAAGCATACATTACTAGTTTTTCAATAAATATTTTATTGGCTTATAAAATACATAGCAAAACACTCACATATCTTTTAGTACACCATATTAAATTTTGCAAACTGAATTAATACAGTTGTGATCAAGGCATAGAGCATTATTAGCACGAGCAAAGTCCTGCTTAGCTGCTTAGAAACACAAGCAGTTACCTTTGAATTTAACTGTAAAATAGTTAACAAATAGACAGACTGACTAAATGATATAGTTTGAATAAAAAGTGTGGCTATACTAAGCCATTATAGTAAATGAGAACATCCCTTTTTGTGATTTTGGGCTGTAGGTGATTCCTTTCTATTTTTCAAGGAGAAAAATCACCAGTTACTTCTAGGACTGAGTAACTGCTCCTAATTTTTACCCAATCTGAAGTTTTTTGTTTTTTGTTTTTTTTTTAAATAAATAAATAAATAAATAAATAAATAAATAAATAAATAAATAAATAAATAAATGGTGGAAAACTACTGGTATACATGCCACACTGGCTATGAATTGTTTTGATTGCTCTACTTTTTCTTCCTTTAAAGAATTCTAGGGCTGGTGAGGTAGTTCTGGAGACTAAGTGCCTGCATGGGCACCAGGGTTCGATGCTTAGCTCCACATGCCGCACCAGCCCTGCCCACTCCCCAACTCCCACTGCTGGCGCACTGAGCCAGCCACTGGCATGGTGGTGCATACCTATAATCCCAGTGCTGGGAGGCAAAAAAAAATAGTAGGATAACACAGAACAAGTCAGAGCTGCATAATGAGACCCTGTACCATAAAAAAGAAAGAACTCTAGTATATATCACCTTAATCAGTTTCAGTTATACTTAATAAAGAAGAAAACATATATCACAACTTTCTCTATCCCTTTGATTTCCCTATAATATATTTTATACAGCCAAAAATCTATTTGTAAAACCTAAAATTAACATAGGGTAAATGTGTTTTTGTCCCTTGCATACTTTGCTGTTTTGCAATTCCAACAGTCTGGGCAGGGCCCCTCTGTGCTCGCAGGGAGGCAGTCTACTGCAGCAGCGGCGCACCACACTCCTGATTCTGACACCGGCTTCAAGAAAGCTTCACAAACTCTCCTGAAGAGCTTGTACCCAAAACCAAACATTCTTTATCTTACTTAACCAGTTTAGGAGTTCAAACCTCAGAATTAATCTTGGTAACTTAGTCTCTCAACTCTTACATGGAAATAAGAATTCTTTCTGTCTGTGTTCTACTACCCTTTCCCACACCACCAAAATCGCCTTTTCTCACCAGGCTATAATATGCACAACCTCATTTGTCTCAAGTGACTTTTCCTTTTTCCACACTGTAAATGAACCTTCCACCTTCGGAGCTGATGTTGAAATGGACTTTTCTCCAGGCGCCTCACCTGGACCCAAATGCTTCCTGTATAGCATATGTCACTTCACATACTTGCATGATGCTGCTGCTTTATCCACAAATGGAACAAAAACATCCAGAGTAAAGCAAGACTTTTAATTCTCTTGTATCTCCAATGTCTAGTTTATGACAACCAAACAGTAAAAATATATAGCAAATTCTGTCTGAGAAGCATTGCACATCCAGGATATCCCTTGGTGTGGGTCTACTTCTATATACATTGGATGGGACATAGCATTACATTAAGAAAAGTGTCACTGCAAAAGACAGCCCCAGTCTTTCCAGCAGCACCCATGACACACTGTGAGGACTATGGTCTTCAGGGACTGGGTGCAACATGAGCAAGTGATGGAAGATGAGATGATGAATGAAAGGGAAACCAAAGCTTGGGGCCTGATGCCTGGCCCAAGGACCCAGTGTGATGTTGGCTCTTGCAAAATTAGAAGGATGGACTGGATCATGAAAAGGATAGATTTGCAACTGTTATTTTTTTGTTTCAATTTTTTTATTGTTTAAATTTAACAATGGTATTACACATTTTCATCATCAGATCAGTTTAGATTAATACATATAGGTATATAAGATTGATCAAAAAATTAAACATTAACCTTTCTAAATCCACATTACTTTTTTTTTCCTTTCCCCTTTCTTTTCTTTGAAAAGTAGCATAAGCAAATCGAAAGCGTAAGTATACAAAAACGATAACACATTATGTTAAAATTGGTTTCATGCCCAGGATGCATAGTTGGTTTAATATTCCACATTGACTGCAATTTACCCCATAACAGACTGAAGTATAAATCTAAAATTATACAATCTAAAACTGATGCAAAAGTAAAGGCCAGGCGATACATTGAGCTCCACAGAGACAGCACGGGATAAAGTTAGAGCCGGGTGGGCCCTGGGAGACTCTGAACCTCACTGAGAGAAACAAGGAAACATGGCCAAAGGAGATCCTAAGAAGCCGAGAGGCAAGATGTCCTCATATGCATTCTTTGTGCAAACTTGCCAAGAGGGGCACATGAAGAAGCACCCACTTGCCTCCATTAATTTCTCAGAGTTTTCTAAGTGCTCAGAGAGGTGAAAGACCATGTCCGCTAAAGAAAAAGGAAAATTGAAGACCTGGCAAAAGTGGACAAGAATCGTTGTGAAAGAGAAATAAAAACTTATATTCCTCCTAAAGGACAAACAAAAAAGAAGTTCAAGGATTCCGATATGCCCAAGAGGCTGGCTTCTGCCTTCTTGTTCTATTCTGAATAATGGCCAAAAATCAAAGGAGAACATCCTGGCCTCTGCATTGGTGATGTTGCAAAGAGACTTGGAGAAATGTGGAATAATACTGCAGCAGATGACAAGCAGCCATATGAGAAGAAGGCTGCTGAGCTGAAGGAAAAGCATGAAAAGGACATCGCTGCCTACCGGGCTAAAGGAAAACCTGATGCAGCAATAAAGGGAATTGTCAAGGCTAAAAAAGCAAGAAAAAGGAGAGAAGGTAGAGGATGAGGAAGAGAAGGAAGAAGATGAGGCAGATGAAGAAGAGGATGATGATGAATATATCAGTTCTAGTGTAGTCTTGTCTATAAAGCATTTAATCTCTCTGAAGAAAAGAATATTTAAGTGTAAGGCTGTGTAAGATGTGTAAGATTTGTTTTTAAACTGTGCAGGGCCTTTTTTTTGGATAGTTATCACACTACTGGATGTGTCTTTAGATAGCACGGTCCTGGTGGAATTTTCAATAGCCACTAACCTTGTCTGGTACAGTATGGGGGCTGTAAATTGGCCCAGAAATTTAAAGCAGGTTCTTGCTGGTGCACAGCACAAATTAGTTATATATGAGGCAGTAATTTTTCATCTTCAGTTGTCTCTAATGCAACTTATATGAAATAATTGTGTAACAATATCATTCTGTAATTGCAAAAAGAAGTTATAACTATTTTGTTGACATTTTGAATGCCTCTAAGTACAATTTTTTATTAGTAAAAAAAGTCTAAGTCCATATATAAGCAAAATATTTGTAAAGATGCTTCCAAATAAACACATTTTGTGGTATACATGAAGTTGTATACCATGGTATCATGAGAAGAAACAAAGAAATTTTTTCAAATTGACAAAGATTAGTCTCATAAGCACAAATAGGGATAAAAAACATACAGTTAAAAAATAGTTACTCTGAAAAAAAATTGAAAACAGAAAAAATAGTTACTCTGGGGCCTGGGAGGATGGCTCAGTGGTCTAAAGCGCCTGCTTAGGAAAGCTTAGGTGGCTGCAGGGACCGCAGTTCCATCCCTGGCACCACATGCTGCGCCAGCCCCACCCTCAGGGCAGGCTGAGCCGGCCATGAAAATAAATAAACAAACAAACAAAAGTTCTGAAACAAGAAAAAAAATTAATAAAATTAAATTTAAAAAAATAGTTACTCCATTTATATATAGCTTAAAAACATGAGAGAAATTGAGAGTATGGTGCTTTATACATCAATCTTGAAGCATTTTTTAAAAGCTCAGAGTGGAAATTGCAATAAAAGTAAAAATCATGACTGCTTCTCATGTGGAAAATAATAAAGAAAGAACTTATAAGGACCTCTAGAATGCATGCAAGTTCAGTTTTTTTACTTTAATGTGATTTCAATACAAGTTATAGGGTCTTTGTATTTTAAAGAGAAGAAAAACTAGAAATAATAATAAACCAGTTTGAAATCATGTATACACATTCACATTTATATTCAAATCATGTGTATATTTATATTCATATATATATATATATATATATATGTACATATATGTTTCTCTTCCTTCCTTTCCCCTTTCATCATCAATTTCTCTTGTCTTTTACACAGTTCCTTCCTAAGTCACAGTATCTATTGTATAGTTTGGATCTTTTGTTGTTTGCTCAGCTAGTTTATTTATTCATTCATATTTTTGTATTTTTAGTGTGTATTATATTTCTCATTTATGCAGAGTTCCAAGGGAAGAACATTCTCTCTCAATCTTTTTATTCATCTGCCTTCCAGGAAGCTCAGAAGTTAGGTCTCCTCATTATGACAGTCTTGCATTCTGTGGGGTGCTCTTTCTTGTATTCAGTCACCAACTCCTCCATTCCATGACTCTTTGGAGCTATCTGTGTGTCCATCTGCCTTCCATCCTGTTACTGAATGGCACTGACTGAGGGGGCTCCATGAGCCACAGATTCAAAATAAAAATATTATACTCTCTCTAGCATAAGAACTCAACAGAAGAAATAAAATTTGAAAGGTATAACACAGTTAAATAGAAAGCGAGAACTTAAGGTTTAAACAATGAAGAGAGAGAAAGGAGAAGAGTTAGCAAACATGGAAGAGACAAAATCGTGCATTTATATAAATAAGATAGTTAAGGCAATGGTCCTAAGAATCTCCATCAGGTTTTTGAAAATAGCAGTTAACGGGTAGAATTCTCACCCTAACTCTATATGCTAATAACTGTGAACTAAGCAACTACAGTGAGGATAGCAATGCGTAATACCAAAACCATGCTTGAAATACCTGTCATTTTGGTTTTCTAAATGTGTACTGCTTCGGGGCCCAGCGGGATGGCTAAGTGGTCTATAAGCGCCTGCTTGGGAAAGCTTGGGCGGCTTCAGGGACCGTGGTTAGATCCCCGGCACCACATGCTGCGCTAGCCCTGCCCTCTGGGTGGGCTGAGCTGGCCATAAAAATGAGTGAATAAACAAACAAAGGTTCTAAAACAAGAAAAAAAATAAAAATAAATGTGTACTGCTTCTAATGTCATATCAATTATTGCTATACTCACTTTAATCTTATTTATTTATTTTATGTTATGTTATGGCAGGCTCAGCCTGCCCTGGGGGTGGTGCTGGTGCAGCATGTGGTGCCAGGGATTGAGCCACTGTCTCTGAGCTTGGCTAAGGTTGCCTCAGCAGGCACTTTAGACCACTGAGCTATCTCACTGGCCCTTTTGCTATACTCTCTTTAAAGTAAATGTTTGAGGCTAGCCAAGTAGCTCAAGGAATTAAATTTCTGCAAGCAGGCACAGGCATTTAATCCCTGGGATCACAGGGCCTCCTGACCCACCCTGCCCCTGGGGCACTCTCAGATAGCAATTGAAACTGGGCATGGTTCCATGCACCTGTAATCCCAGCTCTTGGGAGGCTGTAGACAAGCAGATCACTAGGATTTCCATCTAATAGTGAGATCCTGAAGACCCTGTAGAACCTTCCCAAAAAGTACAGAAAAAAGTAAATATTTGTTTAAAAAAGATAATAAAAGAAAATGTCATAGGATTATCCTGCTTAAAATAATAATAATGATAATAATAGTAATGATTTTTCCTTAAGCCAACTTTTCTCAATAGCTTTACTTATTTCATCTATGTACGTACTTGGTTAGCCTGCCACATGCAAAGCCTATCTGATTACTTGTCCTGGACATCAAGGAAAAGAGCACTATTCCTTTGGGATGGTTGGATGCTAGAGGTGGTAAGACTGCAGAATGATATACTACAAGTGTGATCACAGAGGAAGCCAGCTTTCAGGATGAGAGCGAGCACCATGACAACGTAAGAAGCAGTCAGCACAGACACAGGTGCAAATCTTCTGAAGTCCAAGTCCTACAGGTGAGATGCCTCTGAGGTCCAACTTCTTATTTTCCTTTCTCTAAGATACATGAGATTTTTGTTCAATTCAATTTAGTCTTCATTTTCACCTAATCACAGAGCACTGCTTAGATTACCTGCTCCTGCTCAAGATATAGGGTGATGGTCAGGAGATTTTTCAAGTGAACTGTAAATTGGTATAATGTCCCCCATAAAAAATTATTGTTGTATAATTTATATATGTTTTCTTTGTGATACATCAAAAATTAACCTCAAATCATTTACACTGAACTACATACAAAGCTTGCATATATTTGATTAGAAATGTAGCATTTTAGTACATATTTTCAGGTTAAGTACAATCCTTAGGTAATGTAGTTCGCTCAGCATGACCTATATAAAATTTGCCTGATTATATAGCTTTATACTTATTTCAACAATTTGATAAAAGATAAGAAATAAAATTTATCTTTCCTTAAAGTCATTTTAATGTGTGAATAAAGCATATGTCTTCTTAATATCCAAAAATTTCAATTAAGCAAAAAGATGAGGTAAGAGTTCAGATTTTAAGCAGAGAAAAGCACGGCACTTTTTAAAGAATAAAAGACATCAGAACACATGCCCGTTCACATCACATTATCTTATACACATCTATATGCTATCTACTATTTTCTTAAAATGAGCAATCTCCATGGCAACCAGTGGATCAAATGATACATGAGCTGACTGTGAAGTGCAGGCGTTTGTCTTTCTTTTACTAAAATTGATCATAAAATAAACACGATCAATTGTAGAATTCTATTGTTTTAATCTAAACATATCTGGAAAAAGAGAATTTTAAATGCTTTTTAAATTTTAGAGGATTTTTTATTTTATATTTCTTCCCCTTTTGTGCACCAACATTTTGCTTTGGCAATTCAAAATTGAAAGTTAACAAAATGCAACCAGTCAGTCACCCAGAATTGTCCCCCAGTGATGTCAACAGCCTCGTCCTCGGAATGCGCAAAGGTGAATTCCTTGGCAAGTGAGCTTGTGCAGACATGGTTCAGATTACTGATACTGGGATGGGAAGGTTATTCGGAATTGTTTTGATGGCTCAGTGTAATTACCCGAGGCCTTCCATGCAGAAGCCCTTCCCAGGTGAAGTCAGAAAGACTTGGGATGACAAGAGCAGCCCAGAGATACACTTGTCAGCTTTGGAGGTGGAGAAATGGTAAGCAAGCAAAGTCAAACAAGTGGCCTCTACCGCTGAATAATGTGAGGATATTGATCCCCTCCCAGCCCCCAGGCTCCACACAGGATGGTGTGGCCTATGTCTGAGCTCTTAGCGACAGAACTCTAAACTATTAATATTTTTAAAACTATAAAGTTTGGGGCCTAGCAGGATGGCTCAGTGGTCTAAAGCACCTGTAGGTGGCTGCAGGGACCACGGTTTGTTCCTGGCACCACATACTGCACCTGCCCTGCCCTAAGGGCAGGCTGAGCTGGCCATAAAAATGAATGGACAGACAAACGAAAGTTCTGAAACAAACAAAATAAAATAAAATAACCGGGCGTGGTGGCACATGCCTGTAATCCCAGCACTCGGGAGGCTGAGGCAGGAGGATCAGTGGGAATTTGAGACCAGCCTGGGCTACAACAGTGAGCTCAAGGCCAGCTTGAACTGCATAGTGAGACCCTGTCTCAAAAAAAAAAAAAAAAAAAAAAAAAAAAAAAAAAAAAAAAAAAAAACACAAAAAAAAAAAAAAAAAAAAAAAAAAAAAAAAAAAAACAAAAAAAAAA
>PVJA010011366.1:0-54886 GCA_004027025.1 Myocastor coypus
TGTCACAATACAACTGTCAGCGTTGTTTATCATTTGTTCTTTCTTCCCTTCCTTCTTTCTCTTTTTTTTCAGAACAGAGGATTAAACTCCACTTTTCTTTTAATAAACTGGAGCTAATTCAGTCCCCCTACTTCCCTTCTCTCAGTTCCTTGAAATTTTGACTTCCTTGAAATGAAGGTTCATGAACATAACGCATCATGTTGAAAGATGAAGTCAAATCCTTCATCCCTTTAAAACTTTTGTGCGCACAAAGAAGGAGAATGTAGATTAAACATTAACAGCTCTTAACTTGAAGTTCTGAGAGGCCTGCATGACTGGCTTGGAGAAGTGTCCTTACAGATATTTTGAAAAGGGAGCACAGAACTTTCAACAAATTTTTCCAAGCATCTCAAAAATGTAAAGTGTCATTGTCTTACAGAAATACTTGTTAACCACTGGGATAGACTTCAGAGCAAATCTCTTTCCTAACAGATTTTTAAGAATAAGGGGCATAGTAGTATATGAAATAAAAATTATTCTTAAAGTTTTTTTTAACTGTACTCATTCCTTAAGTACAACAATATAACAGTTATGTGGGAACGCATTCTTACTGATGGGAGACGTGTGCTGAAATATTCGAAAGTAGGCTGTTATAATGTCAAGAACTAGCCAAGAACCCAGCCAAGAACCGCACACGGGTACCAGTATATAGAAACTGAGACAAGGTAAATTGTTAATAAACGTGTCAAAACGTCGATGGATCTAGGATAGAACAGGTGACATTGATTAAACAGATTCTTGCAACCTTTCTGTGGATTTAACAATTTATTTTATGTTGTAAATAAAAGAGTAAGGCATTCTCATGTGCCTTAGCTTCTCTATTATAAAAACCAGGCCCTGAAAGAAAATGAGAAAAAACAGGCAGCAGCGTCCCAAGTTACATCTGAGCTATAATTAAAGACAGCCCTAAAATCAATGTGGCACCCTCTCCCTATCTGCCCACCCCCGCCACATAACTGCAGACCCTGCCACAGGCAGACACCTGGTGTGTTCATAGCACCCTTCGCATCACTGCAGAGCCCACTACTGAGCTATCTTTTAGGTTCACAGGCACAGTCAACGGCAGCCACCTCCTAGTGGATGTTATGCTTGAACAGGAAAGTGCACGCAGTGACAGATGGCATCTTGTGACCTTCTTAATAACAGGCTTGGCTGCCAATGTTCCCTTGTGTCCAGGCTCTGCAGGGAATTTGGAAACTGTTGCCTTACACTTGAATATTTTCTGGCAAACACATTTAACCATTTATTAGTCAGCTTCCCAATTTAAAGTACAGAAGGCAACACTACAGAAAACAGAATCCCCACCACCTGGAAGGGACACCGGTATTTCCTGAGTCAGGAGGCCCATCCTGGGACTCTCTGGCATATGCCAGTAGCATCATCTGGTGTAACTGTCCTTTGCAGTGTGGTGTGAAGACCTCGGTTCCAGGCAGAGGAGGCACAAGGCTGCCTAGATTTATTAATGGCCAATATGGTCTTTCCCCCCCCCTTTTTTTTTATAGTTTAAAAGAAATGTATGCACTTCTCACAGCAAAGCACACAAGTGAAACAGAAAGCACACAAAATCCTGGTACTAAAAGTTCCTTCTGCTGTGACAGTTCACACTCCGTGTGAAAGTGGTAGAGCAAAGCTGGTACTGAGTCTACTTGCTTCATACCCTGGGCAGCAGTGGCTCCCAGGTCCACAATGGGGAGCAGCGAGAGGAGGAGTGTGGTGACAGGTGGGGGTGCTACCCCCTGACCTCCCTGCCCTCTGCTCCCGTGATCCCACAGGGACAGCCTTTCTTTGTGGACAGTGGAAGGCCATGAGGGTGGCTCTGGGGACAGATAATGAAGACACATGCCACAGTCTTGCCTCGCCCCTTCTCTGCTCACCAGGATGGGCCTGTAAGTTCTCAGACCAAAAGGAAAGTGGTCAAACGTGTCTTTTGCATATGGCGGATATGAAGAACACGACGGCGCAAAGGTAAGAGAAACATGCCTAGCGCATACATAGTGGGAAGGCACATGTGGCACCTTGGAAGAAACAGTCCAGATGACAGGTGGGGTATTGTGTGAAGCCACACAGAAGTACGGACAAAGTCTTCCCCGGGAAGGTGGGGAGGTGGGCCTCCTCCTGCCTGCCTACCTGTAGAGCTGAAGGGGAGGTACAAGTCTTTCTGTTGGCGCCTTTTCAGGGCTACAGAACACAGAGGCCTTGGAGAGATCCCCATGCCTAGGACAGCTGACCTGGTACATGGGGTACAAATTGACCCTGGCATAGGGGCCCTGACTGGAGAACTGTGAGTCTCTCGCAAGAAAGTTGGCAACAGGGCCCCTCACTGCCATGTGTCCCCTGGTGATCCATCCCCGAGCCAGTCTACAGTCCCCTGCCTCATACGGACGGAGCCCTTGGGTAGAAAGACCACCTTGCTCAGGTTTGCCCTCACCCATGTACTGCCACCTCCACTCTCAGCCCACAGTGCAGAAGAGTACTAAGCTTTGGAAATGATCCAAAACGAGAACAAGGCAGCATCCCTGGGACACAACCAAGGCAAAACAGTGACGCTTGGGAGCCGTGACACCCACCTTGGTGAGAATGGGAAGCGGTTCCCTTGCCTTGGGCACCTCTTGCTCCCAGGGGCATTCGGCTGCTCTCTCCCTCTTCCTCCCTCCCCCCCCAAGCACCTTTGCGATCACTTTTTAGCATGTGTGTGTATTTCAGGGTTAGGAGCTTGCCTGGTTCATCTTTGTGAGCCCATTACAGAACCTGGGCAGGGACAGAGGGGAGGCGTGACCAGAATCAAAGCATGTGCGGCTGTATCACGAGCTGGTTCTTCATTCCATGTTTAAATATACTCTATAGGAGTCTACAAAGACTATTACCCAAAACGCATGTTCATGAAAAGGCTGATTCAATAAATGACATTCTAATTTTAACAAGCAATTTATAAATTGCCTTTTGGAAGAAGAGTTACAAGAAGGACCCGGCTCTGTGAGAAAGTATGTGTGGAAAGGAAACTGCCAACAATGGAAAGAACAATGGAGCCACTGATGGGCGCCATGGGGCATCTGGTCTGTGTTGAGCCCTACCCAGGTGCAAGAAATAGAAGAACAAATATGGCAGACCAGTTCCTGCCCTCCTGAAGGTTACATTCTGGAAGGATGCAGAGGTATTAAACAAGTAAACAAGCACAAGAATACAGAGTAAGCAAAGTGGGTGCCACCAGCAGAGAAACTGAAAAGACAAGAGTCTGAAGGACATAACTGCAAACATGACATTCCGGAAGCCTTCTTTAAAAACATGAAATTTAAAGTCAGGTCTGAGAATGATAGCTCAGCAGAGAAATAAGAACAGCATGTGTCAGGGTCCTGTGGTAGAAGATGGCATGGTGTTTCTACATCACTCAATGAAGTCAACATATGTAACACAGAGCAAGCAAAAACCAGAAGAGACGTGAAGTGAGACCGGAAAGATAGGTGGACTTCCATTCATGTGAGTCTTTATATGGGCTTTGGAATAGAATGAAGATTTCATTGCAGAATCAAGAGAGACAGAGAAGCAGCAGTTTCTTTGTCCATTAAGTTCTCCCTGAGTGGGGAAGGACAGTGTTGACACGACATGCCAGATGAGTGCTTACTGCTTTTTTGAATCTTTCTAGGTTTTTAAAAGGCTCTCCCAAAGAATATAAGCAATGTTAAAGGAGTGGGAGAAAAAATGAGTATGTTTAAAAATAGACACAAATATGCCGGGCGTGGTGGCGCACGCCTGTAATCCTAGCACTCGGGAGGCTGAGGCAGGAGGATTGGTGCGAGTTCGAGACCAGCCTGGGCTACAAAAGTGAGCTCAGGACCAGCCTCAACTGTATAGCGAGACCCTGTCTCAAAAAGACAAAAAAAAAAAAAAATAGACACAAATAGTCTTAAAATTACATTGTAAATCATACATACGTGATTGGGTTCTTATCGATATTCTAGACACCTCATGATCCAGATGAAAGGATGGTGCATGAGCCAGATAGCTGCCTCAGACACTTGAAACTTGTTGTTCATAGTGAGGAAATGCCCAAGTATGTCTTGTGTGTACTGCGTTCCGGGCTTCGAGGCCCACCTGCCATACAGAGCAGCAGCCTGCACATAGCACACCTTGAGAAACGGCAAAAACAAAAGAGCCTAACTTACACTTTGATAAGCAAGGATACTGCTGAGGATGCTCTTGAGGTAGTGTCTTCAGACAGAAAGCTGGACAGAAGCTTAGGAATTAAACAGAACTCGGTAGAAACTGTTTAGAAAGAAGTAAACAAGCAGAAAGTTGAATTGGCTATTGCATACTGAAATGAAAATAGAAATTTTCCTTCGTTTCAGTATTTTTAATATGAGAATTTCATATTTCATATTGAAATGTTATGATGCTTGATCTTCTTTATTCTTTGAATCTGAGAGATAAGCCACTGGTGGACCACAGCCTCGTGCAGGGAGGGAGCCAGGTTGAAAAGCCACAACCAAATCAAACACCGGCAATGAAATTTAATATTAGCGCAAAAAGAAAATCATCTAATGTAGGCAGAGCAAATATGACTGAACTCTTTGAAAGACAGCTGTGAAAAAGAATGCGAGAACTCTCTTCCCATCGAGATCACAAATCATATTTAAGAAAGAACAAAGCTGTAGGCCGATGTCCACTACTGCCGAGCGAATTCACGTAGCTTGTGTATATTAACAAGGTGACCTTGCGCTTCACGTTTTAATTCCTTTCCTTAGGGAATTCTAGCTCAATGAAAGCGAGCTTCAAAAAAAAAAATCCAAAAATCAGATGTGGGAAATGAAAGAAAGCCCAGAAGGAGGTTAGCATGTGAGCAAATTAATTTTTGCTATGAGGTATTGTCAATCACTCAATGAAGAAAATAAATATCAGTTATCTTAAAGTGATACTTGAGAATGAAGAAGACAATCTGGACAGATTAATAAGTCATCATTATGAATACATGCACTCATGCCGTTTTAGCGAACCGTAAAAATAGGCGAGGAGACAGGAAGCAAAATCCTACCTATGGCACAGCAGGGAATTAGTGCATCTTTTGCTCACGTCATCGCCCTTCAAAGACTCTTGTTCCTCCACCTGTGAGCCTCACAGCAGCTTGCCTAAACCATGGGTGCTGACTGGAGTGGAGCAGTACCCTGAAGCACACAAACAGCAACATGGAACGGGACTGTGCTTCGAGCTACTCCGATGTGCTGTCCCTTGGCCGTCTGATGAAGGATGTGACCAGCCTGCTTGATTCCCTACACACCGGCTCAGCCTTGTCTCCAAACGATATACAGTATCATCCAGTTTTCTGTTCCTTACTGCCAAGGGACAAAAAAAAAGTCCTTCCCGATTTTTACAATAGCACAAATTCTTATCTCTCCAGTCCTCCTGCATTGGTAAATGATAAAGGGAGCCTTAACATATCTCTAGAACATACCATTCTTATAAAATAAAATTTTATTAGGAAAACCAGCCAGACAGCCCTCATCAAGGTAAATGTTATAAAACATTGTCTCATTCATTTAGGAAGTATTCATGTGGCTGCAGGGTCAATTCCTACCGTCTTCCTCCCACGCAGGAACAGATTGAATACTACCGCAAGTGGACAAGCATCATCAGAATGTTTTATAATGTACTTAAAATTTCAATTTGAGTTTATAGTCATTAATCTTATTGAACCTCTGTGGCTTGAATGTGGAGATAGAAAAGTCCGAGTCACACAAATGCAGAAGGGAAACTGTGCTTGCCAGTAGCTGTGCAGTGAAGAAAGTGGGGAGAATTTGATCAAAGGGTCAAAACTCTAAAGTACTAGATGAGTAAATAGAGACATAACGTACAGCATAATGGCCATAGTTAATAAAAATGTACTGTAAACCTGGATGTTGCTAAGAAAGTAGATATCAAGCATTCTTATCTTGCACACCCACAGAGTAACTGTGCTATGTGAACTGTGCTTACTATGTTAATCATTCCATAGTGTATATGTATATTAAGACATTATGATATGTAAACTAAATACATGCAATTTTGTATTTGTCAATTATACCTCAGTTGAACGGGGGGTGAGGGTGGGGAAGCCAGGCATAGTGGTGCATGCCTGTAATCCCAGCACTTGGCAGGCTGAGGCAGGAGGATCGATGTGAGTTCCATACTAGTCTGGGCTACAAAAGTGAGCTCAAACCCAGCCTGAACTGCATAGTGAGACCTTGTTTCATAAACAAAAACAAGACAAAACAAAAAAAACTTGGGGAAAGAATAACCGAAAATAACCTGGAGGTTAGACATATAGCAACTGTGGCAAAGAGCTGTGATCTGAAGAACTGATCATATTGCACTTACCTTTGACATCGTTAGTCTCTTGGGTACCAGCTCCAGAGAGGAGAGGATTGTGGGTAGAGCTGTTTGGCAATAATGTCCTGAACAAAGCAAATAGCAGAAATAAGTTTTATACTTATGGGTTTACAAGTCACGTAACTTACAACTTAGAGGGAGTTTTCACTCACCTTTTCATTTGGCTTCTTAATTTTTGGCTGCTTCTCTACCTCTCTTTCTATGCTTTCAACCACAACCCTACACTCCCATTAAATCAATCTGACTTGGATTTTCACAGTGCCTTTAAAAGGTTTATAGGCTGAGGAGGTAACTCAGAGATCTAAGCATCTGCCTGGCAAGTGCAAGGACCCAGGTTCACTTCCCGCTACCACATGTCATGCCAGCCTCAGAACCCAGGAGCACCTTGCTGGCCCTGAAGCCTGGCATGGTGGCACACCCCTCTAACACCACTTCTGGGGATGTTAGGACAGGAGGATCACTACAAGTCTGAACTATATAGTGAGACCCTGTACCACCAATAGGCAAACAAAAAATTTTGTTTATTCTCTGCTTTTTCATAAAACAGCAAGATTTTCAACTTCTGTGCATGAAAAACCCAAACATTAAGTTCATAATTATTTCAGCAGGATTTCTGAATGTTGCTCTGAGGAATTGCTTTCAAAATAAGATAAGTGCTATGTATGCAATAGGAATGATTACAGTAATTACGCTGGTTTCCAAATAAAACTTAAAAGTTAATAGCAGCGGGATAACTTGGCAACTCACAGATGCTGTGTCTGTCCTTTCAAAGACATCTGTATCTCAGTTTCCCTGAATACAGATACGACGCTCTTTTTAAGCAAGAAAGAATATTTTGGGAATTGCAAATCATTTTGTGTGCAATGGACGAAGTTATCAGTTCATGCGGAGCAATATATCATAGCAACGGCTCAGAGAGCGTGGAGACTCCATTATTAGAGGCTGGCAGGTTTAGGATTGTTTCATCATCCTGTTTAAAATTTATTTCTTATTTATTTATTTTTATGTATTTAGGACAGAGTCTACCAGGGTCTCACTACATAGATCAGACTCGTAGTGGCTCTCCCGTCTTCAGCTAGCCAAGCGCTGGGATTATAGGCAGGCGCCACCATCGACGTCTCAGCACGTCCCAGAGGTGGGGTGGTATCGTATGCTGAGGATTGAACCCCCGACCCCTGCAGCTGCAGCTGCGTCATCCTATTTGATGGACCTCGCTACTATTACGAGATATCCTCCCTGAACCCTAACCCAGTACTTCTTGCCTTCTGACATCCCATCTGAAGCATTTCTCTTCCCTACTTTCCACCACTTCCTCTTTACTTTTTGGTATTTCTTAAGAGCAGTTTTAAGTTCACAGAAAAACATAGAGAGGAAAGTACAGAGACCTTGCATATAGTCCCTGCTTCCCATAAGCGCCTCTCTCATTTGTTACAATAAAAACATTATAATTACTCCTGAGACTATGGGGGTAATTACATTAGGGTTCACTCGGTGTTGAAAGTCTGTAGACTTGGCCAAGTATAATGAGACGTAGCCTTCATTATAGTAGAATATATTTTTAGTGTTCTAAAATATTCCATACCCCAGCTACGTGTCCCTCCCTTTCTCCACCAAGCAATGAAAATCACTGATATTTTTGCTGTTGTTATAGTTTTGCCCCTTTCAAAATGTCATGCTGTTGGAAGCAGGCTGTACATAGCCTTCTTGGAGTGGCTTCTTTCACTTAGTAGAATGCACTAAATTTACTCCATGTCTTTTCAGGGTCTGAAAGCTCATCCCTTTGTGTCATTGACTAGTAACCCATCATATGTATGTGCCAAAGTTTATCGGTTTATCTATTGAAAGACAACTGTGTGTAAAATTGCCCTAAACATCAGCTCATGAGTTTTCAACATAACTTGTCAACTTCTTTGGCCAAGTGTCAAAAAGTGCAAATGCCGGGTCCTATGGTAACAGCAAAGGACAGTCTGTAAGAAACTCTAGAAGTGTCCTCAGTGTTGTGCATTCCCAGGAGCAGGTCTGAGAGCTCCTGTTCCACGTGATAGTTAATTGCTGGGTCAGTTTGAATAGGAAACATACAACTAAGTGGATTACCATAGCGCTGGGTGTGGCTGAGTTGACTCACTGAGTGGATTTGCCAGGGGTGAGTGGTATCAGCCAATATGCTTATAGCCTAAGTGGTGTGAAAGAGGGCACAAAGATGGAGAGAACTGTTAGTAGAAAATATCCTTTCAATATGGAAATTTTACTATCAAGGGAGAAAATTTGAAAGGGGCTGGGGCTGGGGAACAGAGAAACAGAAAAAGAAAAAGGGATTAGAAGCAAGACTAGAGGACAGAGAAAGGTTACATAATATTTAAGAACTGGTAAAGAAAGGAGGGAGGGAAAGAAGGAAAAACAGAAGAACAGAACAAAACAATAACAAAACTAGAATCAATGTTTGCATGTATAAAAATGAGCAAATATTAAGACAGAGAGAAATTTAAAAACTAAAATATAAAGATAAAGATACAAAAAAAAAAAAGGGGGAAAAGACAGAAGAAAGAAGTATCCTTCAGGGCATATCTCTGCTGTCACTGGGAGACAGAGGGTCAGACATAGGCCATAGCTGTGTTGATTTATCGCAGCAAGCCAGCAGTGGAATTGTGGTGGTAGCAGATAATCTCAGAACACAGGGACTGTTAGTTCCACTGAAGGTTAGGCTTGCTCTGGTTTCTGGCTGTGGGGCTGAGGCCTGAGTTGTTCATGCTGTAGCACTCAGCGTACTTCCTGTCAGCTGAACTTGGCCTCCCGATCCCCTGCTGGCTTGAACGTGGCTCTGCCTCACCCCAACCCTGGGAGCTGTTAGATGGAGCCAACCCATTGCTGCTCTGAGTTCTGAGCTGGCCCCTTTCCAAGATGGCAACCGACCAAAACACCTTCTCCTGGGGACGTCTGAACCTGAAAGACTAGCTGGCCAGTACAGTGTGCAGCATGCCCACCTCTAGTCCACTGGTGCATTTCTCCACGGAGGCCACGGGAGGCTGTTGGGGCCACCAAAATACACCTGTAGCTTCAAGCTGCCCATCACGTGCCATGCGCCAGGGCTCAGGCAGAAGTGCTGCTTGCCACTCCCAACTCTGCATTGTGGTACCTTCTTCTTACTCGCCCAGTGGACTCCAGGGTTTGCTTCCCACCCTTGATGGGCCCCAGAGACCCATTTTCCTTTCCTCTGCATATGGCTTTTTCCAGCATCTGGATTCCACACTTTGCAGAGGCCGCTTCTCTGCTGTTCATCATTTCGCCATCCTCCCCCCATCGTTTTATTGTCTTGTGTTTGGGCACTTTTACATTTTCTGGCACTATAAAGTACTTCCCATTTATCAGTTATATCTCCTGCTGTAGTGTGAGAATCAGTCAGTTCTGTAAGGAGCACTGTTTCTTTCACTGAAGAAACGATTCGGAAACCAAGATCAGGGACCAGCTGCACTTTGTCACAAAGGTCCCTTCACCTACTGGTCCACACTAGGACCAAAGAATACTAACTTCCTTCCAAAGACATTTACAAGGAAATACATATGTGTGCACACTAACCTGTGTATAAATATTATTAGAGGCTCATTATTTATACAGTGATGACATTATACAAAATACAATTATGTCTATTGTATTTTATATATTACGCAAAAACTGAGTCAAAATGATGTATCCATTTCCAATCAGTTACAACAGGGAACATTTTAGTCTCTTCCCCTTGTCTTTTATTAACATTCTAATAACAAAAAGCTTATGTCTCACCACTTTATTAGCCACTTGGTTACTTGTCTAATTTCCATGTAGCATATACACATACAGTGGCTTCAGAATCATCACCCAAACTACTAGGGAAAGCAACCCCACTGACTATGGTAAGTGATTATGGGTACACAGTTCCTTCAACCTTTTCGGTCTTACAGACTCTACTTATTTCCAGAGTTAACCTTCAGTCTCCCACTGCCTTCAGGGAAGTCGTTTTACACATTGATAAGAGGTAGATTCATCTGCACAATCTGAATTCTACTCGTGGGCCTTCATATACATACAAAACCTAGGGCCATCACATTGCTCTACGTCCCCAGCACTTTTTTATTTTTAGATTGGGTCTTATGAAGTTGCTAAATTGCCCAAGCTGGGCTCAAACTTGCAATCCACCTGCTTTGGCCTCTCAGCTAATTTTTTTTAAAGATTGTATAGACTCCTGGTTTAAAATTTGTGTTTGTTCTTATTGATAGAGACCACTACAAAGTAGCTCCGAACAGACTTTCTATTATCCAATTGGCTGTGCATGTTTTCTTGTGAGTCTGCCCTGGATGTAGGCCCCCTGTCTGGGGATGGCATCCTGTATGGTACGTGAAGCCTTGGCACCTCCAAAGATAAGATGAGGCCAGAGCTAAGCTCCAACCTCGGTTAACTAGATGAAGACCACAGCTGAAGGCATCTCACTCCTGGGTGGAGACCTTCCTGGAAAAAGCAGTCCTCCCTAAGTAACATAATGTATTACTTGCACAAGTCCTTGAGTAGACTTCCAAGGTCCTTGAATGACCCTGCAGAGTCCTACCTTTTTACACTATTCATCTGCCTTGTTTGATAACTAAATAAATATGGCCCACCCAGAGAAGATCTTTGTCGTAGCCCCCCAGATAGTCTCCATTGTTAGAGGACTATGAACCTCTTGGAGCCCTTAAATCCTTCCATTTGTCTCATTTACTTAAGCCTTGACCTTCCACTCATTTGAAGGATTGCAGACCTGATCTGTCTGCAATAACTAAGGGATAACATTGGCTCAGTAGTATATGCATAACAGATCCATGGGCCAAAACACGACTATGTTTCCCCTGCGCTACTCTCCTCTGTCATCTGGCAAAAACTATTTGCTTTCTTCTTTTTTTTTTTTTTTTTTTTTAATTTTTAGGGAAGGGTCTACAGGGTGTTCAGGGTCTCACTACTAGATTTGACCCATAGTGATCCACCGGTTGACCACCTCCCAAGAGCTGGGATTACAGGTGCCTGCCATCGCACTCAGTCTCAACTGTCCTCTGGTTCCCCCGCTGGGGCAGGGGTGGGGGCGGGGAAGGGGCTGGCACAGCAGGCCTGGGAATCTGGGATCGAACCCCTTCCCCTGTGCCTACTTGCAGGCACTTTAATCTGCTGAGCTATTTGATTGGCCCTACTATTTGCTAGTATATTCAAAATCATACAATATGTGACTTGGTTCCGGCTGGGTTTTTTTTGTTTTGTTTTGTTTTGTTTTTGTCTTTTTGAGACAGGGTCTCACTATGCAGTTGAGGCTGGTCCTGAGCTCACTTTTGTAGCCCAGGCTGGTCTCGAACTCACAACGATCCTCCTGCCTCAGCCTCCTGAGTGCTGGGATTACAGGCATGAGCCACCACACCCAGCCCGGCTGGCTTCTTTAACTTAGGAATATAGACATATGCTTCTTCTTTCCTTCATCAGATGAGGAGTTGCTTGGGGCTGGGGAGCATTTATGTTTCGACCACCAATGGGCCACAGCATCCTGGTTAAGAACTTACACATAGCAGGTCCTTAATAAGTATCTGGCAAATAAATGAATGAATAAATTAAAAGCCTTCAAAATTTAAAAATATATTGTTAACATGCTGGAGGCCTTTAACAGAACGGACAGTTTTATTCTCCATAATCAGTCGTGCAAGGACTCCATATGTATGTGGGATTGTCTAACACAGATAACTTTGTGAACTGTGTCACAAGGCGCCTTGGCCTGAGCGATTCACAGGGAGCCCACGCTCGGAACAGGAAACGAAGTTGAAGACAGTCTCACCAAATGTCACTTGTCTACATTTTTAAGAGCTATTCATTTTTCTCTTTTTTTCTTTCTTTTTCTTTCTTTCTTTCTTGCTTGCTTGCTTTCTTTCTTCTCTCTCCCTCCCTCCTTCCCTCTCTCTCCCTCCCTCCCTATCTCTCCCTCCCTCCTTCCCTCTCTCTCTCTCCTTCCTCTCTCCCTCCCTCCCCCTCCCTCTCTCTCTGTCTCTGTCTCTGTCTCTCTCTCTCTTTCCTTCTTTCTCCCTCTGGTGAGTGGTTCTAGTTGGATACTTGCTCTTAAACACTGTTTTCAGAGAAGAACCCAGTAGTGCTTGAAGATCCATTCCCCCGTCTGGCCCACGCGGTATCTCAAGGACCACAGAATTAGCCAAGGGACTCCCAAAGCTCAGTGAAGTGTTAGCGTGCTCAGGAGTGGTCTAGACTGCTGGAGTAAACCAGACAAGGCACGGCCCTGAAAAGTACTTGTAAAACATTTTAGTTTTAAACACTTTGTTTTGGTGATTTGAAAACTGAGAGGTAAAATAATAGTTCCTAGGGAAGTGTGTGGGGTGCTTCTCACAAGGGAAGGTTGAGCCGGTAATCCAGGTGATTTGCTCATTGGCACTCCAAAGTTCAGATTTCCAAAGTCCTCGCATTCTCCCAGCTCCCCACTGCTAGTTTCTGTCTTGCAGCCCCTGGTTGCTTTCCACGAGTGTTGAGGACCAAGCGCTTCTCTGATGCTGTCCACACTTTCTTTGGGGCAGGTGCTTTCCCATTCCCCACCCTGGAGGAAACCTGCCTTGCTTAGAACTTTCCAGAAATACTACATTCCCTCCCTCACCGCAGACTATAAAATCTCCTTCCCTTGTGCAAGCTGATTACTTGTTTCTATAGTTGCAGTCTTTACATACAACTAAAGTTAATGTTTTGACTGCGGATCTGTCTCAGGCCTGACCTCGGGTGAGCACCCCCAGAGTGTCCTTGGAAGCTGCCTAAGTCCAGATGGGAAGAACAGGAGGCCTTAGCCCACGTTCTTCCTGCTCTGAGGGAAATTGTCAACTCCTGAAAATGGGAAAAAAAAAAAAAAAAAACTGTACAAGAAACAAGGTGAAATTCTTAGGAGAATTTTCTGAGGAAAGAATACAAAATGTCCACAACTTAGTCCACTGTTTCTATTGCTAGGCCTTCGGGAGCAGGTAGTTCTACGTCCCTTCAGGGGTAGTAAGTAGAGACTAGAATCATAATTTCAGCTGGTAACTGACATTTAGTTCTTCTTCCCACTGACATTTACACAGGAAAATGTGCGCAGTTAACGTCTGCGAAGGCTCGAGCTCTGCAGCGCCTCCTTCTTCTTCCCAGAGCCCTCGCATCTGCAATGAAATACCAGGTGCAAATGACCAAGGAATCTTACCGTTGACGCCCAGGCTCACGCTGCCTCGCCGTCCAAAAAGCCAGTCGGCTGTGAGTGGATTCATCCAGCTGTTTTTCTCGGTAACTGCCCGAGTACGTTGTCACAGAGGAACTGGCCCATCGTGTCTCATTCTGCCAGGATGCTCTGGCCTTGTGTCTGATCAGATCAAACTCTTGAGAAGTCAGGGGGCTAAAGGGCAGAAGAATTTGAGGAGTCAAGAACAAGAATTGTGACATAGCAGCGCACGGTACGCTCTGAAGTACAAATTCTCAAACCCTCTGCATAATGAAGAACTCATTTCCTTCTATTAGGGGGAAGAGCCATTGAGGGGCCCACCAATCCTGGAACTCTGACAGTTCAGAGTTCAGAAGCTTAACTCTCTCAGGTACTGTTACCAGGCAACAAACCACACAATTCCATAAATGCTCCCCTCCCCCCTCCACGCACATTATTGACAAGCACATTCGTAAGTGAAATAACTTCTGGTTGGTGCTCTACAAAATACACTGCTTTATAATCTAAGTGAGAAAAAATGTGGCAAAACCATCTCTCTACTACTGCTATCAGAAAGATATTAGTGACCCAGTGATGGTGGTTTTCAGAGGCAGGAATAAGACAGAAAGACAGGGTTACATGCCCATTTCCCCTAAAGACCTGGTCGCCATGTGTCTGGAAAAGAACACGGCATGCTTGGGATATCAACAATAGCAGGCGACTCAACAGTTTCTCCCGTCACAGAGCAATGGTGCTCTTGCTGGCTGGCATTAGGGCCACCCCAGGAGCCATGAAGGGAAGTAGAAGACCAGGACCCAATGCCATAGTTTTCCATTTAATTGGCTGGAACAGCGCCAGACAAGGGCAGCTAGGGTTAAACACTAAGGTCATAGAAAGGCCACGGAGAACCTTTCCTTGATTTGACAGCCTTCGGTGCTCGGTTCACAAGATCACATACACACACACATACACACACACACACACACACACACACATACACATATAATTACTCTAGATCGGGTAATGTGTTTGCTTTCTCACTTCTCCAGGTTTAGGAACAGTTCACTGGCAAACCAAAACTTGCTTCTTGGGGCAAACATCCTTCGCCTTACTTCTTCTTTTTTTTTTTTTTAGAAGACTTTCAAACAAATATTTTATTTTATTTTATTTATTTCTTGTTTCAGAACTTTTGTTTGTTTATTTATTTTTATGGCCGGCTCAGTCTGCCCTGAGGGCAGGGCTGGCGCAGCATGTGGTGCCGGGATCGAACCGCGGTCCCTGCAGCCGCCTAAGCTTTCCTAAGCAATCGTTTTAGACCACTGAGTCATCCTGCCGGTCCCTACCTTACTTCTTATCTCTCAAAGCAGCAGCTCTCTGCCCGCAGTGGCCTCTCATGTGACCTGGGCGACCCCTTGTGAGCGCAGGCGTGAGCACCTCATCTAGAGGGATTGGTCGGCACCTCCGTGAGTGGAGCCAAGGTCAGCGCTGAGCGCAGGTGGCTGGCTCAGCACGGTGGAGTGTGTTCCACAGAAGGAGACCTCACCCCTACTTTCAGAGGTGTGCGTTTAAAGCAAAGTCCAGGGGTCTGCACTTTGGTATTGCTACCATTTCTGGCTCAATCTTTGAATACAGAAGACACTGCTCTAGGGATGGGATTATAGGTTTTGCTTGTTTTGTTTTCAGTGCTAGAGTTGGACCATGGCCTCTGGGATGTTGGTGGATCTCCAAGTCACTGAACTATGTCCCCAGCCCTCTTGAGTGAGGCTGATGCCTTCCATGATATGTTTCCCTGAGAATGAAATTATTTACAAATATGTCTTATCTACAGTCCAAGTTAATATTTCTTAAAATATTCCTTAAAATGCTGCAATTTGGAGCATAAGTACCTAAGATTAGACAAATAGCTGATGATTCAATGGCTTTCTCTCCATTGGAAAATTTAAATGAGATAAAAAGAAGATGGAGATAAGAAGGGAGAGACAGGAAACTGGGCATGGTCATGCCCTCCCAGCACGTCGGGAGGCTGAGGCAGGAGGATTCCGAGCTTGGCCCAGCCTGGGCATGGCAGCAACAGACTCTTATCTCAAAAATTAAATAATGAACAAGGGCTGAAGTGTGCACAACTCAGGTAGAGGGCTTGCCAAGCATGAGTGGGGCCCTGGCCTTGATCCCAGCACTGAAAATAATGAGGGTGTAAAGGGGACAAACTAATGTAGTTTGGGACCACAAGCGTTCCATCTATAAGAATTCCAGTGGCCTCCACCATGTTCTTTGCATTCGCATTTCTTTAGAATGTCCCTTCTCAGGGACGCTTTTATTCACCACCTATCTACAGTCTGACGTCCTTGCTGGAGAGTTTACATTGTAAACTTTTTTGTAACTGGACCGTAGTGAATTATGCTTTTCAGACTCCATGATGTTACATGTGACCAAAATCTAAATAAGAGCCGTGGGACAACTCTGGATTGGGAGTGCAATTTAGTGAAGTCGCAGGCTAAATGACCCCATACCAAACAAGACCAGCAGGGGGCGCGCAAGCCATCGGCTGCCAAGAAGCCTTTGGTGGTGGCCGACTAGGCTGGTCTTAATGTCGCTGATGATTCTAATGAGGTGCTAATAGAACTAATGTAAATGGTTTCGTGGTTAAGTAAGTGTAGAACAAATTGGGATAAGCTTTCCTCCCGTTGCCTTTTTCAGTGCCTTCTTTAAAAAGGGTCTAGACTATGCAGCGTTTCCTAAACTTCACTACAGAACTCCTTTCCTAGTATGACGGCTCTGGAGGCTGCAATTTTAAGGAGGTCAACAGCCAGAGACACTAGCCACCTCTATAGCTAAACAAGAGTTGGCCGCCAGCCTCTAAAATTTACTCTATCTCCAGCCTAAAGCACAGACAGCCTGAGAATAGGATCCAGCAGATCAAGTAGTATTTTTTTTTAATTTTATAAAAAGAGTACAAAATAGTATTAAAACACAAAAATACAAGTGATACAGAATTTCACTTAACAAATTAATGTGAATTTCACAGTATTTGTTGTAATGCATAGTGGTGTCTTCCAACTGGTTATTCACATTATAAGAAATTAAGAAGAAAACATGGACAAACAATTGAAAAAAGTAGACAAAACAAATTATTATCTGCTTCTTCCCATAGACCAGCAGAAGTTTACAGTACAGTTGTCCAAACCATCCTGCTTACATACATAGATACATCTCATTCCCCTACTCCTTTTCCTGTTCTTAAGTCCCTAACTCTTCCCTTTTGAATAAGTTCGTGCCCTTTTCCCAGTATCTATTATACCCTTCAGATTCCATTTTTCTCTTTCAGGCTCTCACACTAAGGAGAAAATATATTTGCACACGCAGATCTGATTAGTTTCAGTCAAGAGTATGTTCTTTAGTTGCATACATTTACCAACAAAAGACTCAAATTTATCCTGGTTTTTAGCTGGAAAATATTTCATTGTGCACAAATACCACATCTTTACCCATTCCTCAATGATAGGTGTCTGGTTGCTTCCAGAATTTAGCTGTGACAAATTGCACTACCATAAACATGGATGTACATATATTGCTGTCATATGATGCTTTCAGTTCTTCTGGAAAAATACCCAAGAGGGGAATAGCTGGCTTGAATGGGATCTCCAACCCTAGCTTTTCAAGGAATTCCGCGCTGATTTCCATAGTGGTTGTACCAGTCTGCACTCCCACCAAGAGTACAGAAGGGTTCCTTTTTCCCCTGCAGCCCCTCCAGCAGCTATTCATTGGTTGGCTTCTTGGAGTTAGCCATTCATTCTGGGGAGAGATGGTACATTGGTGTTGTCTTAATCTGCATTTCTCGAATGACAAATGATGCTGCACATTTTTTCACATATTTACTTTCCATTTGTGTTTCTTCATCTAAAAAGTGTATATTCAACTCAGATGCCCATTTTTTCATTGGGTCGATGAATTTGGAGGGTCTTGTTTTTTTTTATTGTTTATATGTTCTCAATAGAAGGCCTTTGTCAGAGGGACAGCTGACTATAATTATTTTCCAGTTTGTGGATTTTCTTTTTACTCTTAGAGATTTCCTTCAAAGTGTAGAAAGCTTTCAAAAAGATGAGATCCCAGCTGTTGATAATTTGAAGTACTTCCCACGTAGTTTGATTTGTGTTAATGAACTCTCTACCTGCCCCTGTATCTTTAAGATTTCTACCTATATTTTCCTCAAGGAGATCTAATGTTTCTATTTTACTGTTTAAATTTTTGATCTACTTTGACTATAGTGTTATGCATGGTGATAAACATGAGTCTAATCTTATTGTTTGGTATATGGAAAGCCAGTTTTTTGCAGCAGCATTTGTTAAAGAGGCTATGTTTCTTCCAGGCAGCATGCATGGCACTGTTATCAAAGGTAAGGTAGCCAAGTGTGTTTGCAGTTGAGTCTGCATGATCTAATCTATTCCAGTGATCCTCAGGTCTTACTTTATGCCAGTACCATACTGATTTTATTCCAGTAGCTTTATAGTGTGATTTCAGGTCAGAGATTGTGATACCTTCTTGCCTTTCCTTTGTTTCCCAGGGTTGTCAAGTAGTACTTTTTTTAATTGAAAGATAACCTCAAGTAGTGAAGTGCACACACACACACACACACACACACATATATATATATATATATATGTTACATGTTACATTATGTACATACCTCTGTAGCTGTGGGCCTTTTCTAGTAAATTCACACACACACACACACACACACACACACACACACACACTTCCTCCTCCATTACCACCACCACCACCACACAATCCCTGTGACCACTACTTTAGCTGTTAGTTCCTAAGGCTACTACTTCATAGCTGTGAAGACAGCAATTTACAGATGTCTTCTGAAGATGAAACCAAGTACAGTAAAGACTACAAAACACTAATTCCCTTAGAAAAAGAGAGAGATTTCTTCTCAGCCTGGATGTGTCTCAGTCCCTGTAAGATGACAAATACTAGAACTCAGATAAGTGTAGCCAACACGTGAACCAACAGACACAATGCCTGCTAATTATCAATTGTTTTGAGCCTTTCAGTAATAACAATAATTCATAGTTCTTGATTTTGAAGTAATTTCTCCATACCTACTGTGATTTAGAAATTGTTCATAACTTATCAAAGGCTGGGTGGTAGCTGACCACAGGAAATAAGGAACATTTGCAGCAAGCGTAGATGGCAATAAATGAAGGGTAAAGTGCACCGAACAGGAAAAGGAAATTGGTAAAACTGGTGAGAAGCCCAAAAGGAAAATGCTTTCTTCTTGGTTTTCCTGAAGTTTATTTTTGGTTGTTTACTATTTGGAAGCTAAAACTGATTACAAGTAGCATGTAGAGCATGATTCTACTTTTGGTTAATAAACAGTGTGAGTGTGTGTATCTATATTTAGGAGGTAATTCCTGGAAGGCTAGATAAAAGATGCTAACACTTACTATTCCTGAGCTGGAAGATAGACATGATTTTTATATTTTATGTTCTTTTCTTCAGCTTGTAATCTTTTATGATGAATTCATGGAATATATAATCAAAACCAAGATGTTATTTTACCAATACTAGAACAAAGGTGCACCTACATGTAATTAATCAGTCAAATCTTGTCAAGAATGTCTTTAGGGTATATATTTACTTTCTCATAGTGTAGACCTTAAGGAAAAGAAAACATTTAAGGCAAAGAGATTCAAATTAGCTGAATCAAATGTGGCATTTCTTAGCTTTTCTCTCCTCTTAGTTCTCTGTCCTATAATCAGAGATAACAAAATAAGGTGTATAGCTCTTTAGCGTTCTCTCTCTCTCTCTCTCTCTCTCTCTCTCTCTCTCTCTCTCTCTGTAATATTGATAGGAAAATAGCATGTGGGCTGGAAAAGATGAGTGTCTACTGAGGCAAAGATCTAGGTGTGTGAGGAAATGTAGGTGGCTATCCCTTTAAAAGGAAACCCTGTCTTCTCATAGACAGATACCCACAGTAAAATACTACAGAAATTGCGAGCCACATTCACAGAACAATAGCTGCAACTTTATAAAATGAATCATAATAATGATCATGGCATCAGACTTTTCCTAGAGGAGCTTCTGAAATACATGGACTGTAGTAATAGTGAATGTTTTCATTTTATTCTAGTGGGAGTGGGGACAGTATATTCACAAGTGGATTTGGCTCATCTTTCCAATGCTATAAAAGTAAGCCATAACTATGCATTCTGCTTGAATCAAAACTGCCATTTTATAGTCAGGCATGGTGGCTAATACCTGTAATCCCAGCACTTGGGAAGCTGAGGCAGGAGGATCCTCATGAGTTCAAGGCCAGCCTCCACTATATAATGAGACCCTGCCTCACAAATAAGCCAGTGAGCCATCTTACACACACTGATTATTACAATAATCAAATGTCATTTCAGAAGGCTACCTTAGAAGGTGTTTCTAAATTGTGTTCTTGCTACACATAGGAGCCAATGCCTAGTATGTAGATTGTGTGACTTTTATTGTTGTTCATGGCTAACAGCTTTAGGCTTTTCTATAAATTCCTGCATCTCTTTTACAGGAACCTGATACCCCACACTTGTGAAGTGTAGGTCTTTCAGGATAATTACATCCCAATACTGAGTGCAGTGTCAAGGTATTTGTAATAAACGGCCTTTGATAAATTATGAACAATTTCCAAATCACAGTAAGTATGGAGAAATTACTTCAAAATCAAGAACTATGAATTATTATTACTGAAAAGCTCAAAACAATTGTCAATTAGCGTGCATTGTGTCTGTTGATTCACGTGTTGGCTACACTTCTCTGAGTTCTAGAATTTGTCTTCTTATGGGAACAGAGACAGATCCAGGCTGAGACAGAACCTCTCTCTTTTTCCAAGAGAATATTTAGTGTTTTCTAGTACTGCACTGTGCAGTACTAGAAAACACTAGTATTTTTATTAATTCTTTGTACCAATAGCAAAAGAAGCAATATACTTGACAAAAGAAATACCAGGAATTTCATGCGGGCCTTTGGTTGCATGAATTTTCAAGGTCTCAAGGGAGGGAGAACTGAGAGGTAAAGGAACGTAGTGTTCTTATTTGAGCATTGGGAGCTGGGGTTGGCTAAGAATCTTTCAAAATTTCCCTCTTTGGGTTAGGTTGACAGAAGGTTGGTGATTTTCGTTGCTAAGGCTATTATATTAAAATAACATAAACCAGGCGGCTTATGACGTCTTCGAGTGCTAGAAGGTAGGAGTCTGAAACCAAGGTGGGCCAGGGCCACATACTCTCTGTCACTGGTGGGAGACTCCTTTCTCATCGCTTCCTGCTGGCCACCAGCCTGGTGCTCTGGCTCCAGCCATACCTCCAACTCCATCTTCAGCATCACGCTGTGTTTTCCCTCTATGCCTCTGTCACTTGGCCACCTTCATATAAGGATACAGTCAGAGAGGATGAGACACTCCCACTCTGGTATGACCTGTTAACTAGTTGTTCCTGCAACAACGCTATTCTCAAAGCAGGGTTATTGGGGGTTAAGATTTTCATACAGCTTTTTAAGAGCGGTGTCCTGGATTGGGACCATTCTCCTGTGCATGGAAGGTGACGGGTCCTGGAGGCACAGCGTTCATCCGTGGCTTCATTCACTGACAGGTTCAGAAGCTGAGTGTATGGTTAGGGAACCAGGCCTTGCTGGAGACAGGCCACTGACCATGTTACCTGCAAATGTGCATTCTTTTTTCTTTTTTGTATTTTAGAGAAGGGTCTACAGGGTGTTCAGGGCCTCACTACTTGGTGGGACTCCTGGTGATCCACCTGTTTACAGCCTCCCAAGAGCTGGGGTTATAGGTGCGCGCCACCATGCCCAGTCTCAATTGCCTTCTCAGTGCGCCCCAGGGGCGGGGCTGACATGGTAGGCTCTGGGATGGAACTTCGTTCCCTGCACTCGCTTGCAGGCACTGTAATCCGCTGAGCTATTTGGCTGGCCCAAATGTGTATTCTTGTGCCTCACTCCTCCCTTACCTCCTGCCTTCTGGCTGCAGAGGGGTTAAAGCATCTATCTCCACTCTGCCCGTCTTCCATCTACTTCCTGTTGTGGAGAAGGCTGACTGAAACGTAAATTGTCGGTGTTGGAACCAACTCAATCAAATGTAAGTTGGTAAAATGATGAAGGCAGGTGGCCAAATGCAGACCGTAACAACAGTGGTGGTATGTGATGGACAAAACGTTCTGAGAGTCAGTGAATAAAATGACTCTGGACCTCTTATTTTAAGAGCCCCACACAATGGAGCTAGAGATAGGAAAGCTTCTTCAAAGAGAAACTACTGGCTTGAAAAAAAAATGTATGATTTCTCAGCTGCTGATGTAGGATAAAGGTACAGTGGTGTATGTGCAGCAAATCTAACAAGCAATGCTATTTCTAGAGTTAAGTAGATTGATGACTATGAAGTCTGAGTAGGAATAATTTACAAGTCATATATTGGATAAGCGTTATTACCCTGAATATATAATTTATGCAACTCCATAATAAAAAAATAAAAAATGGACAAAGGATTTGAATAAACATTTATATAAAGAAAATATTCATATGACAATATACGCATGAAAATATGCTCAAAAATGCCAATCCTTACAAAAGTTAAAATCAAAACTATAGTAAAATACCTCCTCCTTTTAAGGTAACTAACCACCAGAACAGGAAACTAGTGACAGTATGACATGAAGAAGTTGGAACCCTGGGTACTTTTGGTGGGACTGTGAAATAGTGTATTGGCTATGTGGCCAGGGGGGAAAGTTCCTCAAAAAAGCAAATGTAGAGTAGTGTAGGGACACACAAATGTATCCCAGCACTGTGGGAAGCGGAGGGAAGAGGACTGCAAGTTTGAGCCCACCTGCACAGCTTATCGACTTAGTGAGACCCTATCTCAAAGGAAAAACATAAAAGGGAGGGCTGGAGATGTATCTCAATGTGATGGTCTTGGATTCAAACTCCTGTACCATAAAAACAAAGACTACCATATGACATAGAACTTCCTCTTCCAGAAGAGTTGGACATAGAATCTCACAGAGGCATTGGTACACCAGCCTTATTCACATTTATAGCATTACTCAAACGGGAAAAGTATATGGAAGTGACTTAAAGTCTATCAACAGATAAACCAGGAAATAGGATATATAAATATATAAATGTACATATGTGATATACATAATACATACATAGCATTACTTAGTCCTTAAAAAGAAGAAAACCCCATCATATGCTAAATATCCCCAGGCATGGTGATGCACCCTTGTTATCCCAGACTTTTGGGATGTCGGCTGCTGCAAGTTTAAAGCCAGCCTGGGCTACACAGTGAATTCAAGGCCATCCTAGAATACATAGTGAGACCCTGTTTCAAAAATAAGATACAGTAAGAATGAACCTTGAGGTTACTATGCTAAATGAAATAAGCCAGGCAAGTACTGAGCAATGACACTGTAATGTAGAGAAATTCGTAGGAACAGACAATGGCTGTCAGGAGCTGAAAGAAGTCGAGAGTAGTTCAGTGGCATCTTCTGTTTTGCGCAGCTGTACTCAGAAAAACAAAAATGCAATGCTTCACAGTCCTAGAGCCTGGGATGTCCCGGTCACAGGCTGCATCTTGGAAGGCTCTCCTGGTGGCATGGGTACTGCAAGAGGGCAAAACAAGGGCCAACAAGAAAGTCCTGGAGGCCAAACATACTGCCGCACACAGCATGGAATGCAGTGTTAATGTTCATCCATTCACCGAGGCTAGAGTCCTCATGGCCCAATAACTCCTTTTTTACATATGCCAAAAATTGAACTCAGGACCTGGCACTTGTAGGCAGGTGCTTGCGCCACTGAGCTGCATCCCCGGCCCTTAACCACTCTCTGAAGGTCGCATGTCTTCCTGTGGATGGATGCTCCTTGACTCATGACGCTTTGACTTGTTATTTTTCCATTTTGTGAAGGTGCCAGAGCACACCCAGGCAGCAATTCGGTTTTTCCATTTCAGTATAGTATTCACCAAATCATACGAGATGATTCAACAGTGCATTATTAAATAGATGTTGTATTAGGTGTTTTGTCTGACTGCAGGCCAAGTGAATAAATACCAAGTGAATTGAAAGTACATGAGGCTCAGTTATGATATTTGGCAGATTAGGTACATCAGATGCATTTTTAAGATACCATATGTTCCCTAAAGGTCTGTATGTAAAAACTCCAGTGGTGCTGGGAGCCTTTAAGAGTTGAGGTCTATGGGAGGTTCTCTGGGTACTGGGGACACGGCCGTGAAGGACCCTGTGGGACCTGCTGTCTTGGCCTTTGCTTCCTGGCTTGGAATGTGAGTCCTTCCTCCAGTGCAGGCTCTCACCACTGGCAGCTGCTACCCCTACCACGACTGAGCAGATGCGAGTACTGTGCCTTTGAACCTCTGACGCTGTGATTTACATTAACCTTTTTCTCATTATAAGTTACCTCTGGTATATTGTGGCTTGAAGTCATCTTTTCAGCTTACGGTGTGTCTTAGTTTCTTTTCTCTCGTTGCTGGGACAAATATCTGACACCCAAAATCAAGGAAGGAAAGGTTTATTTAGCTTACAGTTACTGGAGGTTTCAGTCCATATTTGGCCAGCTCCAACGCTGAGGGGCACATGCCAGAGAGCAGCAGTTCATAGCGGCGGAACAGCAACAATGGCGACAGAGGCAACCGACCAACCAGGGGAGCAGAGAGCAACAGTGCTAGTCTGTCTCTCTGTCTCTCTTTATATTACATTCAGGCTCTCCACCTCAGCATATCTGCCTTAGGCTATACTCATACTCCCAGAAGTACTTAAAACATAATCCCAGGGATCATGGATCAAGTTTCAAACTCTAGATCAGTACTAAATCACATAATCCCAGTGACTCATGAGTCAAGCCTCAATCTATAGAAGTCCCCGCCCATGACTGCATGAGGCTTTGGGGGGACAACTAGACATAAACCATAATATCGTGATTCTACTGCGACATAATCCCGCTGCATCTGTATTGTCTCAGCGGCAGGCAAGTGCCTCACACGTGATGCTTGAGGGACACTATCCAATCACAGCACTGGGGGCTATGTTTGAGTCATCCAGAGCAGGGGTGTTTCTATGGATCTGTTGTCCAGTGTATACAGTAGACCCTATTGTACACTTGGATATCACTAGAAAGGCGTGACTTTTACGTTTTCTGTGCATGCACGTGTGTATGTTGCCACACAAAAATTGTCACCAACAGTCAATGCATCGTTCTTCTGGTCCTTTGTATTTTAAAAAGAAAAATTGAAAATAACAAAAAAGCAAGGGCCGGCCAGATAGCTCAGCAGACTGAAGTGTTTGCTTAGGCAGAGCCGGAGTTTGATACCTGGCATGCTGTGTCGAGCAGGCCCACAGGGTATGGTAAAATGGCAATGGAGACTGGACATGGTGGCATGTGCCTGCAATTCAGTACTTGGGAGGTTGAAAACAGAATCATTGTAAGTCCAATCTATGTAGTGAGACCTTGTAGACCCTGTCCTAAATACAGAGGGAAACACAAAGCAGGTTAGTATGACAGTTACAATAGTTAATACACTGGGTGTTGTCTTCACAGCAGTTATTCAGAGTACAAGAAGTAGGCATGGCAGCATGCCCAAGCAGTATTAGCACAAGTCTTTCTTTTCAATGAACTAAGAGGAAACTAGCTGTATAATTATCTTCGCTATTATGTGTATGAATATATAATTTTATTTTCTTCTTTCTTCCTTTCCCTCTTCCCTCATTATGGTTTGTCTTTTCTTTTGAACAATTTCTGCCCAATTCCCAGTATCTGCTGTACATTTTAGGTCTTATTTGTTTGTTCAGTTTCTCACACTAGTGAGACAATACAATATTTACACCTACGGGTCTGATTTATTTCACTTAAATTCTTCTCAATGACCTGTTTCTAGTTTATTTGGTAGAGAGTCGTTGAGTACATGGGAGAAAGATTTGGGTCTAGGCCATACTATTAAGCCCATTGCTTCACCTGTGTGAAACATCCATTCACTGAAAAATATACTTGGAGGTGGAAGCACAGATCACTACGCCTCCCACCCAACCCCTCAGGAATCGAGCCTTATAAACTGCTTTACCTAAAGTACCAGGAGACATTTGTACCTTATTATCCCTCATGTCCCCACCTCAGATTGAGATAGACATCTGATTCTGGGCAACCCTCCCTAGATACCCAGTGAATTCTGTTACCCCAGAAGTTCAACAGGCCCATCAGCTTTGTACGGGAAACTTGAAATAGTAAGCAAAAAGCTGACATATTGAAATGAGAGTAAATGCAGTAAGGAGACAAAATTGAGCCATCAGGTCTGTAGGAAAAGTGGTTATGAAAGCAATTTCTAGAATAGTTCCAAGAAGAGCGAAGTGTCAGAGCTGAGGCTTTCTGGCTCAGGACTGATAGCCACATCCACTTCTTTTGGCTTTGGTTTTTTGCAGTTTATAGAGTACGGCGATGTGTGGGGATTTGTTCATCTGTTTTTGTCTTTGCTTGTTTAGCATTTAGCTTGTTTTGGGTCCTCTGGGCTTCTTGGTTCTGGGATGTGTCTGCCCGTCATTATGGATAGCGTTCAGGCATTATCGCAAGTCTCTCTTCTACTCTCTCCCCTCTTCTTCTCACATCCTACAACTTGCATGACATATATTTTTAAAATTTCCCATGGTTCTTGAATGTCACATTCTCTTCTGTCACGGTTTTACATCTTTTATCTGTTTGTGAATTTTCCAGTGGCCTATTTTCAAGTCTATTCATCCTCTCCCTCAGCCATATCGTCTACTGATGAACTCATTAAAGGTTTTCTTCATATTTGTGCTAGTGGTTTTTTATTATATTTCTAATTTTTTTCTCATTCTTTGATAGAATGTTTTTTTTTTCTGCTTATATTACCCACATGCTATTGCAAATTGTGTTTTTCCCAAGAAAGTCCTTAATACTAAAGTCCTTGCTATAGTAGTCACAGCTGTTTTAAATCCTCTGCTTGCTATTTCTGACATCTCTGTCATACCTGAGTCTGGTTCTGATGATTGCTTTAGTTCATTTTTATTCTCAACATCTTTTAAAACTATATTTGGTACACAGTCTCACTACACAGCTCAGACTCATAGTGATCCTCCTGTTTTCATCCTCTCCAGTGCTGGGATTACAGGTGTGTGCCATCAACCCTAGTCTCAGTGGTCAGGTCATGGCTGCTGTAGCATGTGGTGCCGGGCATTGAACCCTGGTCTCTGTGCTTGCCTAAGCAGTTGCTTAATCCACTGAGCTATCCTACCTGCCCTCTTTATTCTCATTTTTATCATGTCTTACAATTTTCAGTTGAAATTTGTGCATGTCTTATTGGGTAACAGGAGCTTAGATGGATGTGCTTTTTGTGTCAAAATATATATTCACCTGACTTCTTAGCTTAGTATCGCTATGACAAACTATCCAAGAAAAACAACTTAAAGAAAAAAATATTTTGCCTTATGGTTTCAGTCCATGATCAGTTGGCCCTGTTGCTTTTGTGTGTGTGTGTGTCTGTGTGTGTGTGTGTGTGTGTATTTAATACAAGGTCTACAGGATCTCGTAGTGACCCTCCTGTTTTCAGCCTCCCAAGTGCTGGGATGATAGGTGTATGCTACCACACCCAGTCTCAATCACTGTATCAGCAGCCCCAGGGGTGGGATCATCATGGCACACCAGGGATCGAACTCTGGCTGCTGTGCTTTGCCTAAGCAGGTGCTTTAGTCTGCTGAGCTATCTGGCCCTGTTGCTTTTTGCTTTTGTGGAGGAGGGGGGAATCTACTTTACTTTTTTTTTTTTTTTTTTACTTTTACTAAGAAATAACAATGTGACATTTTAGAAAGACATTAGTAGTACATTCCCAATAATTGATACAATGCATACTGTTGTCCTGTCCTTGTAGTAGTTATACAGAGCAGAGCACAGGATGTAGACATGATAATTTTCCTAATCATTGTTGGTATAAAAAATTTCTTCTCGTTGAACTAAGAGAAAGTAGTTGTATACATAGTCCAGTATTCCATAATCACAATGTATGATTGGATTTTAATAAAATGTTGTTAAAATTTTATTTATTTGGTATAGTATCTCACTATGCAGCTCATGGCTCCCCTGGGTTCTGGGGCCAGCACAGCACGTGGTACCAGGGATCAAACGCGGGCGCTTGCTCTTGCGCTTAGACTGAACCATCTCACGAGCCTAGCCCCATTGCTATTGGGTCTGTGAAGAGGCAGAAGTTCATAGAGGAAAGCCAATGGTAGCCTGCAAGTAAAGAGGGAGGGGAGAGGGTGGAGCCAACACTCCCTTCAAGATCACGCCCTCTAATGACCTATTTCCTTCCAGAAGTCCCCACCTCTTAAAGATTCCACAGTACTTCGGAATGCTACAGGTGCTGGGCGGGACACCTGAGCACCACTGCTGGGAAATGAAGCGAACTCACAGAGGAGAAAAGACATGGAGGAGCCTTGCATTTGTGTCCAGGCAGCTTTCTGCACCCTTTCCCTTCTGACTATGTGATTATAGGAGCAACAAATTCTTCTTTTTGCCCAAGCTCGTATACTTCTGTCATTTCTAGCCAAGATCCTGGCTAACACAAGAGCTGATATGGTGGACATTAATTTGTCTTCAGATTGTTTTGTCTTTTTTTTTTTTTTTTCTTTTGAGACAAGGTCTCACTCTGTAGTCTAGGTTGAACTTGAATTCCCTGTATAGCCTAGGTTGGATTCCAACTCATGGTGAGCCTCTTGCCTCAGCCTCCCAAGTGTTGGTGGGTTGGCTTTTAATGTCTAAGATGTTATTGTCAAAAACAAGCAGGAAAATGAACTGGAAAAAATGACTCAAAAAGTAAAATTTAGGATACTAGGTTATAGAAGACAATTCTTAAACTGTTGAACTGGATCTTTCCATTGGAATTATGTACAAAACCCTTATATACTCTGTATCACACAAATAGCCATAAATGAAGATGAAATCTGGCACTAAGCTAATAATATGAATCTAGTGCATATAATGCATCCCATTTAAGAATGGTGACCTAGTATCCCTGATGTTCAATTTCCTTTTCTGTAAAATGAGAGTGACACTTTTTTTCCCACTATTGGACATTAAACTGTGGAACCTGCCTCGATCTTTGTTTCTTCTCTTTCTCTGTCTCTGTCTCTGTCTCTGTCTCTGTCTGTCTGTCTATCTGCCCCTCTCTCTCTCTCTGTATATATATATATATATATATATATATATATATATATATATATATAAAATTGTAAAACATAGACTCAGTACTTTGGCCAGGCTGGTGTCCAACTTGCCTGCTCAGCCTCTCCAACAGCTGGGATTATAGCCATGTATCATCACACTTGTGAATGACAGCTCTTATGAGAGGTTGCTGCAATAGATAGTTGGTCCTGTTACCTCGAATAAGAAATGCCCAACTACATTGGGCATTTCTGTAAGCATTTCCTGTTTACAGAAATTAATGGTGGGGCAAAGTCAACCTATAGAATTTCTTTTTCAGAAGAGAATCATCCTTTTGCAGGCTAGGGAGATAGCTCAGCAGTCTAAGCACCTGCCTGGCAAACATAAGGACCTGAATTTAATCCCCAGCACCACATGCCATGCCAGCCCTGAAACTGGGCGTAGTAGTACATGCCTATAATCCAGAGCTGGAGGGGATGAAACAGGAGGATTACTACCAGTCTGAACTGAGAGGCAAGGCCCTTTATCAAGTAAATAAATAAATAAATATTTTTTAAAAAAAATTTTTTTTAAAGAATTATCCCTTTGAAAATAGGCTGTGACTCATTTAAGCCTTGCAACCACATAGTGACTGCTATTTCTTCTCCAATACTTATTTAGCAATTATACTGAGTTACTGTCTGCATGTTAACAAAAACAGTCCTTTCAACATCTCTGAGCGGATACTATTGCCTTTCCTGTTTAATAGTGAGGAAACTGAGAAACATTATTTGCCCAATTTGAAATTAAGTACCAGCCTGTTTTGCAGAACAAAAAATTCATAAATAGCCGAAAATTGAGTATGTAGCTCTTCACAACTTCTCATTTGATTATTTCAACAATCTTATAAAGTAGCTGTCATTACACTAATTTCACGAAGAAGGGGCATACAAAAAAGAACTTATTCGAAATCACATGGCTGGTAGGAGTGAGCTTTGCCCCCACAGAGCTGAGTCAGAGCTGATACCTTTGACCAGGTGAGGGCCCAGCACAGCAAGGTCACAGATGGGGGAGGGGATGTATGTCATCCTGGGCTTAAGAAGGGAAACACAGGTTTGAAGCAAAAGCAAAACCACAAACACTTTGCTCTATCACACTGTCTCCAGCATGGCAAATAGCAGTAATAAAGGTGAAAAATACTTAAGAGATTGGTCTCTATATCAAAGCTAATGGTACAGTAACAGCATAAGGACGACAACGGGGTTTTCTAATGATTTTTACGACTACATAAATAACACTTAAGAGTAGTTAAAACTCAGAAACATTGGTTCAAACTGAGGAGATACACATAGCTAAGCTTAGGTCTCTCAAAGCCTCCTGCTACCTCTTCTAGAATGAGAGGTGTGCTTCTTACACTGTACCACAAATGACAGCAGGTCTGCTTTTCCCCATAATACCTTCCTAAGGAAAATTATGAAATTATTTTACTAGAAGTTTCTGAATAGCAGTTTTTCACCTTATAGGATGGTTTAATAGCAGTCCTTTTGGAAATAAGGACAATCAACTGGATAACCTTTCAGTTACCCATAACCCTTCATACTTAATATAGGTCTGCCAATCCCACAAATCTTTCAAAAAATGTAAAGGAATATTTGTTAATACAATGCTCAAGACATTTGATTCCAGATAGGAATCAGGAAAGTAAGAAACATTAAGCCAACACACTACGTAAAATGTTCTAAAGGGTTCAGAGAGTGTATCTGAAGCTGATGAGAGGACATTATATGCAATGGAGAAATTTTATGATTAGAAATCATTTATTCAAATGTACTAGTTACAACTACCATCAAATGGTCTAAGACATAGTCAAAGAATTATTCAAAGAATTAACTATTCTAATTAACTAGAATAGTGCTTTAAAGACAATCATAAAATATCATAAGAGCATGAAGGCAATAATAAGATCATGGGACACAATCTGAATTATATCCAAGGTCTGTGCAGCTGTGCGTACTCATAACTTTAAATGTAATCACGATAATGAGAGCCTTCGAGCATTCCCTTTATCCCATTATGATGACAAGCGTCTTCCTGAGTCACCTCCTTTCTTTCTCACCAGCTCTCTAAAGTTAGATGTGAATTCCACTTGCCTGGTAGGAAATGGAAGCCTACAGAGATCACAGCTTACACGTCCAAGCTCGGAGTGCTTGATCTGGCTTAAATTTACACCCTGAAGTCAATCTCATCCTCAATACAATAAAACATGCCATCTACCATGAAGAAAAAGGAGAATTCTAAAATGTCAATAGAAGTGACGTGTTCACTGCTTTACAGTCTTCAAACTGAACGACCTGAGTCATTCTAACCTCACAGGATGTCCCGGAAGTTTATGCTCTTGCGGATTATGGCCCCACAACTGCAAAGGCTTTCCCACATTCTCTGTTGGCTTCTCTGCCTATCATGTGGTAATGGTCTGCACTTGCAGATCAGTCAGTAATTGAAAACTGTCTGCACGCCATTCCATCATTCCAGCTGTTTTAACTTCTAGTGTACATGGTAATTTCAGGCATTAAATTGGGCCATCATGATTTTTAATTCTTAGAAACCCACTGTGTATTGTTATGACCTCAAGTAAGACTTCAAAAACACATTTACTCTTGCTACATTTCCTCTGAACACCCATGGAATAAGAATTAAAGCAAACATTTAATGGTGCATGGCCCTTTCTCTCGTCCTTGACTTTCTCAGATCCTAACTGATGAGAAGAAACTATCCCACAGGCCCCTGCACAAGTGTGTAAGAACAACAGATATGGAAGTCAGTAACATGCACCAGGTTCCTCACAAACACTGCATGACCGTCTACCTTTGCCACACATATCCAAATACTACCAAGTTTTTTTGTTTGTTTTTTCAGTACTGGGGATGGAACTTGGGACTTTGTGCTTGATGGATAGGTGCTTATGCTGCTCAGCTAAAAGGCCAACCCAGGCCTTCAGGCTTTTGAGCATTGTTCACACACCAATGCACTACCAAAATCTGTAATAGAAGCACACAAGTGAATTTTTGGATAGTAAAAAAAACACGTATGGCACAATATATAAAATGATTGTGTAAGATATGTTTTATTAGTCTCTGCTTTTAAAAGCTCTCAACAGTAAGTCTGCTGCCAGTCCTGGAGACAGGGCTCCACTGAGAACCTTTTGTTCCAGAAGTGGGATCTGTTCTCGCACTGTGGGGTGGGCCTTGAAGTGCGCTAACACATTTTCCTGAATGAGATTCCACATCCAAACTTTCTGCTGCTTCCGTCGCTTGGCAGTCAGCTCCCCGCTACTAAGCATCAGGTCCTGGAATTCTTTCATTTTATCCCACATTTCAGTGATCCCCTCTCCAGTTTTGGCAGAAATACGAATCACCTATGGAAAAGGAAGAACAAACACTGTAATACTGAAAATGACTGAAAACATTTTCTTGGGGTCGCTAATTCTGCCATTAATTTACAGACTATAGAAGTAGGTAAGAGAAATAAAAAAGATTTTACTGTTGTGTCAAAGTACACATACTAACCTACACAGACCCATAGAGTGTACCTCAGACTGCTCAGTGCACAGCAGAAATAAGACATGGATTTGTGATCAAATTCTCTGGCTCAGTAACTTATTTCAATTTAAAATTTCTCACAGATGGTCAGGAGAATCCCAGACCACTGAGAAAGGCAATGTGAGGCGGTTTCCTTAAGACCTGAGCACCAGAAATTGAAGGGAACTTGAGAGACTAGTTCTATGTTCTCTGTTCAGTTTGCCTCATTCAGCTAGGACCTAAGCACCCAGGACCTGCACGCTGAAGGCAGCTCTAGAGGCAACACAGGCGACATGCCTGAGGAAAATGGAAGCTGGTGAGGAGATAAATGACTGCTGTTCGCATTATAATGGCCACAGTTGATTGTTTAATAGCACAGTGCCCACCTTCAGACAAAGCTCCTCCCCTGCTCTCTTTCTCGGTCTCTCTCTCTCTCTCTCTCATTGAAAATGGCATCCAACATGCATAACAAGAATCCAAATATCAAATCATAAGCCTTTTCTCATACTTAGTCTGAAATCGATAATCGAATTGTTCCATAATCTTTAAGGATGGTTCCTTTTCAGGATGGATTTACTATCACTTCTAACTGCTCAAATCAAGCATGGAGCAATCTAATCTATCACCTCACATTCTAGTTCTTGACATCCAGTAGTTGGAAGATTATATTTAAAATCATGACTACACAGACTGGCTTTGTCATATCTTTAAACTATAATCTTCTCATGCAAGCAAAGATTGATTATATGTCTAGCTCTGGACTTACACACACTCTCAGTGTCCACAGTTCCCTTGGGGTGACAAATGGAGAATGGAATGCAAACTAACCTTTGGTCTCCAGACTTCTGAGCGCTTGCGAAGTAATTTCAGAGCGCTCACATACTCTGCTTGGATTCTTCGAGCTGGCACAACCAAGTCTCCGTCAGATTTAGTTATAGCAACCAGATCGGCCATCTCAATTATGCCCCTTTTGATACCCTAGAGGAGGAAAAAAAAAAAAAAAGGGTGAAATTTATCAGAAACATTTCATTTAATCACAACTGGAATAAAAATGGGACAATCAGTTAATATAACAATTTTGAAAGGCATATACTTCATTAACTTTTTCTGTATCTTCCTATGCCTTGGATAAAACGAATCACAATTACTTAACTAAAATTACTGAAATGCACTGGCTCTTGGGACCCTGGAAGCCATCTGTAACATCTCGGCTGAGTTTAGAGACTCACATGATAAAATATGTTCAGAATTAGAGTAAATAGATCATCAAGACACAGCATGATTGAGTGGCAGGTGACAGCTTATCTTGTCTCATGACAAATTCTGTATCTCATAAGCTACACTGCAAAATATACCCATCCGTCACTAGGGCACTTAAAAAGAAAACACCACATATCACTGCCATCTGCACTTCCAGAAACAAAGTCTTTCCAAGCTTCCTTAAATGTATACAGAATTCTTTTCAATTTGCATTTAAGAAAAATAGCTTGAGTCAGGTGCAGGGACACACGCCTATAATCCCAGCATTTTGGAGGTGAAGGCAGGAGAACTGCTGTGAGTTCTAGGACAACTTGAGGTACAAAGTGAGTTCAAGGCCAGAGTAGGAACTACACAGTGAGACCCTGCTTCAAAAAGACATAATAATAATAATAATAATAATAATAATAATAATTAATAATAATAATAGCTTGATAGCTAAAAATGTCCCAATCTCTTGGTTTATACTGTTACACAGAAAAGGCCAATAAGAAAGCATAAAATCCAAGGGCAGAATTTTATTTTGAAATTATATTTTCTACCTAAGATTAGTTTTTCTTTTAAATATCTTACATATCTTCAATATTTTAAATATCTTCAATTTTAAGTTTTAACAGTGTTTCTAAATCACATCCATAATCTGCTATTACAATTTTTTAGAGTTATCAAACTACAAGGGAAACATACAATAATTTATCTTTGAAGACCCTAAGAGGGAATCTTGGAATGTTTTGAATGCTAAGAGCATCTTCCTTCCATACACAGTGGGTACCTGGGATGACACCCAATGTTACGCACTATGATCACTCAACACTGAGGCAGAGCAAACCAGAAATGTGACAGAAAGGGAGGGACTGTACTATGGGAAACCAGCTGGGCCACTGTGGAGGGAGGGGAGGCAGAGACTGAGTTTACTTATGTGGCCAATGATGGATCAACCACACATACTCAATGAAACACCAACAAAACCCAGGAGCACACACTATCTAGGACCGCTTCCTGGTTGGTGAGACATTACTGTTCTAAGAGGGAAATCTGTTCTGAGGGAGGCACAGAATCTCTGTGTTTAGGACTTCCTAGACCTTTCTAAGTACCTCTTCATTAGGCTGCTCCTGGTTTGTACCCTTTATCTAAAAATCACCCTTCTGCTGAGGTGGTCTTATGGTTTTTGTTCTTGATTCGATTGATATGGTGTATCATGTTTATGATTTGTGTATGTTGAACCATCCCTGCATTCCTGGGATGAATCCTACTTGGTCATGATGTATAATCTTCTTGATGATTTGCTGCATTCTGTTTGCTAGTATTTTATGGAGGATTTTTTCATCTATATTCATCAGAGAGATTGGCCTGCAGTTCTCTTTTTTAGTTGGATCTTTCTCTGATTTTGGAAGCAGTTGTCTATTGACTAACTGTGCCTGTCAATAGATAAGCAGCAGGAAACTTCAAATTTGTAGCCAGCTGGTCAGAGGCATGAGTGGCCTGGGAGTCCTGGAGTTCACAGCTGGAATCTGAGGTAAGGAAAAGCTTATAGAAAACTACATCATCCACCTGTAAACTCTGTCTTAAATTAATCCCAGAACTCTACTGCAGAACAGTGAGGATCACATTGTACAATATATAAACTATGATAGCAGGGTCTCAGCTAAAAACACTGATGTAAGAACTTTCAACCAAGTATATTATAAACAGTTGTCTCTTTTAGCCTGAGCTATCCATTTATTCTGGTTACTTCATTGAAAAATTTAAGTTATATGCTTAAAATCATGCTGAGGACTATAAGTTAGCAAAAATGCCTAGAAAGAATATACCTTTGCACAAGATCATCGATACCTACTTCCAAAATCTTTACTCTCACAGGATGGAAAACACAGAGGAAATGGATAGTTTCCTAGATACATGCAAAATGCCAAAGCTAAGTCAAGATATAGAAACTCTAAATAACCCAATAATGAGAAATAAAATTGAAAATATAATTTAAAAAATTACCAACAAAGAAAAGCCCAGGTCCCAATAGATTCACAGTTGAATTCTACAATAACATTAAGAGATTTAATGCCAACTTTTCCCAAACTCTTCAATGAAACTGAAAGGGAAGCAGTTCTCCCAAACTCATTCTTGGAGACAAGTATCATTCTGCTTCCAAAACCAGAGAGAGATTCCACTAAAAATGAGAGTTACAGGCCAATCTCTTTAATGAGTATAGATGTAAAAATCCTCCATAAGATACTAACAAACAGAATGGAGCAAGTCATCAAGACGATTATACATCATAATCAAGTGGGATTCATTCTAGGAATGCAGAGATGGTGCAACATATGTAAATCCGTAAATATACCACACCAATAGAACCAAGAACAAAAAGCACATGATCATATCAATAGATGCAGAAAAAGCTTCTCACAAAGTTCAACACTCACTCATGATAAAAACCCTACAGAGAATTGGAATAGATGGGCTATATCTCAACCTGGTAAAAGCATCCATAAGAAACCAACAGCCACTATCATATTAAATGAGCAAAAGCTTAAGACCTTTACTTTAAAATCAGGAACAAGACAAGAATGTCCACTATCTCTACTCCTATTCAATATAGCTCTGGAACATTAGCCAGAGCAGCAATTAGACAAGAAAGAAAAATAAAAAAAACAATAAAGATTGGAAAAGCAGAAGTGAAATTATCATTATTTGCAGATGACATGATACTCTACATAGAGGACTACAAAAACTCTATCAAGAGTCTCGCAGATTTAATTATAAAATTCAGCAACATAGCAGGATATAACTTCAATATGCAAAAAGCAGGAGCATTTTTATACAAACAATGAACACACTGAGAAAGCAATTAGGAAACCACACCTTTCACAATACCATCCCCCCAAAAAGATAAATATTTAGCAATCAATCTTACAAAGGATGTAAAAGATTTCCACAGTGAAAATTACAGTATTCTGAGAAAAATACATTGAAGAGGATTTGAAAAAAAATGGAAAAATATTCTATGCTACTGGATAGGAACAACCAACATTGTGAAAATGGTCATACTCCCAAAATGGTTACATAGCTTCAATGCAATCCCAATTAAAATACCATTAGTATACCCCAGAGAGCTAGAGAAAACTTTTGTCAAATTCATTTGGAACTAGAAGAAACCCAGAATATCAAAAGCAATCCTGGGAAACAAAGGAAAGGTAGGAGGTATCACAATCCCTGACCTGAAATTATACTATAAAGGTATAATTTATAGTATAATTTATATGCTGTGATAAAATCAGCATAGTACTGGCATTGAGACAGACCTGAGGATCAATAGAACAGACTAGAAAATAAGACACAACTGCAAAAACACTCAGCCACCTTATCTTTGATAAAGGTGCCAACCACGCTCACTGGAAGAAACATAGCCTCTTTAATAAATGGTGCTGGAAAAGCTGGCTTTCCATATGCCAAAGGCTAAAACTATTAAAACAAAGACACTAAATCCTAAGGAGGAAAATGTAGGTAGGAATCTTAAAGACATAGGGGAAGATAGAGAGTTCATTACCAAAAACCAAACTGCACAGGAAATATTTCAACAAATCAACAACTGGGATCTCATCTTTTTGAAAACTTCTTACACTTCTAAACAAGTCTCAAACAGAGCAAAAAGAAAACCCACAAACTCAGAAAAAATTATAGTCAACTGTCCCTGTGACAAAGACCTTCCATCTAGAACATATAAAGAGTTAAAAAGAATCATGACATCCCAAATTCAAAGTCCCAATCCAAAAATGGGCATCTGAGATGAATACACACTTCTCAGAGGAAGAAATACAAATAGCAAGTAAATATATAAAAAAATGTTTAACATCATTAGTCATTTGAGAAATGCAAATTAAAACAACGCCAAGATTCCATCTCACCCCAGAAAGAATGCTAACATCAGGAAGTCAACCAACAACAAATGGTAGAGGGGCTGCGGGGGAAAAGGAACCCTTCTCCACTGTTGGCAGACTGGTACAACCACGATGGAAATCAGTGGGGAGATTTCTTACAAAGCTAGAATTGGAGGTCTCACTTGAGCCAGCTATTTTCCTCCTGGATATTTTTCCAGAAGAACTGAAAACCTTCTTCCATAGTGATATATGTGTACCTATGTTCATAGTAATGCAATTTGTCATAGCTAAGTCCTAGAAACAACCCAGCTGCCCATCAGCTGAAGAATGGATAAAAAAGATGTATTTTTACACAGTGGAGCATTATTCAGCTATAAAACAGGATACATCTGAGTTCCTTGTCAGTAAATGGATGAAACTGTAGAACATACTCTTAAGTGAAATAAATCAGACCCACATGTGCAAACATTGGATTGCTTCCTTAGTATAAGAATCTGAAAGAGAAAAATGGAATCTGAAGGGTACAATAGATACTGAAAAAAGGGAATGAACTTATTTAAAAGAAAAGAGGTACTGAGTTGAGAAGAAGAACAGGAGGAGTAGGGGAAAGAGATTTATCTATGCATGTAAGCAGGACGCTTTGGACAATGTATTGTGAATTTCTGCTGGTCTATGGGAAGAAGCAGATAATACCTTATTTATTTTATCTCCTTTTTTCAATTGTTTGTACTTTTTCTCTTCTTAATTTCTTATATATTTCTTTTTTTTCTCTCTCGCAATTTTACATGCATATATCTAGTAATATGCATAACTGGTTGGATGACAACATCATATATTACAACAAATACTGTGAAACTCATATTACTTTAAGTGAAATTTTGTACCACTTGTAATTTTTTTTTTTTAACTTAGTACAGGATCTACAGCATCTCACTATGTAGATTGGACTTGTAGTGATTCTCCTGTTTTCAGTCTCCCAAGCAGCACTGGGATTACAGGGGTGCACCACCACGCCCAGTTTCAATCACCCTCTCAGCCCGCCCTGGGGGTGGGTCTGGCACAGCATGCTGGGGATCGAACCCCAGCCACTGCACTCTGCCTAAGCAGGCATTTTAGCCCGCTGAGCTATCTGGCCAGCCCCTGTTTTAATTCTAATTTATACTCTCTTTAAAAAAAAAAATTAAAAACAGAATCTACACAGGTATTTTAGCCGATGTGAATGATGCCACCATACACCATTTTAACTTAATTTATGAAAACACAACACTAGAAATTTGCACCTCTTCGATTTTGTGGGTGGGGTGGGGGAAGGATAAAATCTTACCTGTAACTCATCTCCTCCTGCTGGTGGCAGCAGTAAGACAAACATGTCAACCATGTCAGCAACAGCAAACTCCGACTGGCCCACACCTGCAATGTGCAATCACAGCTACAGTCTAAAGCATTCACTATGATGATACTTGTCCAACTTCCCTGTCATTTCCAGGCTATTGCATCTATTCATACTCATGGTCACATACTCACTCACTTAAACACCCCATGCTCTGGCCCATTTTCTGTTATAATGAAGTATCTGAAACCAGGTAATTTATAAAAGCTGTTCTGCCAACACTTCTGGAGACCAGGAAGTCCAAGAACATGGCTCCAGCATCTGGCACCTGGTGAGGCCCTTCTTGCTATATCGCAACATGGAGGGTGAATCATGAGGCAAATCCAAGCAAGCATGGCCATCTTGGTCTGTCTTCTCATTCTCAAAAACGCAGACCATCTTGGGGGTCCCCTTTTCAGTACCTCATGAATTATCTTGCCGGGCTCCATCTCCAAATATTATCCACAAACGAATTTGGTGATTAATTTTCTGACACATGAACTTTTGGCAGATATATTTAAACTAAAGTATTCCCCCTCTGAATAATTTATTAAATGTCACTCTCTTGCCTCCCAGTAAACTAGTTATCCTTCCTTTTTCACCACTAGGCCTCTTCTTGGACTACATTGGTACCTGAGAGACTTCCTCCCACTCCTTACTTTGAAAGCTCTACTTCAGCTTCCCTTTCAACATGAACATTATGACTGTAATGTAACCTGAATCCACCCTGCAATGTTTTATCCTTTCCAACCTTAATCCCACCCTACAAACCACACCAACGATCAGCACAATTGCATGTACTCTCTCCTCTAACACATGCTGGAGAAAACACTGGCTGTAGACAGATGGCTCTAAGGACCATGGTCGCCTGCATCTGGCACATCTCCCTTGCTTCTTAGCACACTCGAGACCCATACATGTGCCCAGGCAGCTTCCTCTCCCATTTGTCACAGCAGCCACTATGCACATTCGCCCTCCCACCCTGGCCTCCCACTGGATGATGACTACCTAAGTTTGGCTCCTACTTCACAGAGAACATAAGGGAAGCACTTCCTCACCGTCTGCCTGTCCGCTCTGCACACAGACACCAACACCAACTCGGCCTCGCCTACAGTCCTGGTGCAGGAAGGCTGCTAAAGCCGCAGCTCTCACTCCTTCTTTCCATGGCCTTGCTCTTCCTGAACTCCTCCCTTGTCTCCTGGTTCTCGTCCTTCAGCAAACTTGATATACTGCCCAAGTCTTCCTCACTTCCTCACTTCCTCACTTCCTTCCTTTATATACTGCCCAGGCTTCCTTGAAGCCTGACTAGACAACATCTCACATGTTTCTTCCACCATCACCATATTCCTCACCTTCTCTTTACAGTCAAGTTTCTTGAGAAAAGGCACTTGTGCTCATTCAGGCACTTGTTACTGTCACCCCACTTAGATCTGGCTTCCACATCCCCTGCTCCGCCGAAACTGCTCTGGAAAGGCTCTCCTTCTGAGGCTCCTCGGTGCCTAGGCAGGGTCTTCCCTATTCCCTTGCTCCAATCTCATCAGGGTGTCAGGGTACTCAAGAGACCACGCTCACAGGTGCCCTTTCATTGGCAGTGAGTAGGGAGCGAAAGCAAGTCATCAGATGGGGTTTCCAAGGAGGCCAACCCGGCTGCTAGGTGCACCTCTTTCACCTACTCCTTCCTTCCTTCTGCCTAAAACAGAGATTTGATTGTGAGTTTGTTTCAGACATGGTCTCCATGGGTAGTAATGCTGGCACGGAACTCACTATGTAGACCAGGCAGGCCTTCAGTGCATGGTGCTCCTCCTGTCTCGGCCTCCTGATAGGATTACAGATATGTACCACCTCGCCCAGCAAAACAGAGATGTTTCCATCAGAGCTTTATCAGCTGTCTTTTAACTAGGAGCTACCTTCAGGAAGGAAACTAAGTGCTTTGAAGAGAGACCACATAAAAGCATATTTTTTTTTTTTTTTTACTTTTAAGAAAATATCCTCTTGTAGCTAAATACAAATTGCAGGTGACACAACTTACATTGTTTTTGCTACTATTTCATTTATTGCCATGCTAGGCCTGGAACCCATGGCCTCCAGCAGCCTCAGCAAGTGCTCTACCGCTGAGCTCGTATCTAGCCCACATGCTTTATTTTTATGCTGTGTTTTCTTCTCCTCCCAACTAAACGGTAGTTTCTGAATCTAAGTTCTTGCTTTCATCGGTCAATTTAGTCAAATTATGCTTGTCCCTGCCTCTCCAGTTCCTCTGTTGAAACCTTAATCCTCACTGTGATTGTATTTAGAGAAAGGGACGCTAAAGAAATCAGATAACTCTGTAGGGATCCACTAGGACTGGGAGGTTCTAGAAGAGGAAGACACTGGAAGAGCATGGGCATAGAGCAATGTCTGCATGGGGTGCAGTGGGGGGCAGGAGCATCTGCAGACCGAGAAACACGGTCTCAGAAGAAAGCCCTCCTGCTGGCACTTTGGTCCTGGACTTCCAGAACTGCAAGAAAATAAATTTCTGTAGTTTAAGCCACTCAGCCTGTAGTATTTTAGTATGGTATCCCTAGCAAACTAATGCAGCTATCTCATTTTGCCCCAGTTTTCCCAGTTGATCTGGAGGTGCCACACAATGGGTTACATTGATAATTGTAAAGTCTGTACTTGTTTTTCTCAACTGTTTCTCAAGACACACCATCACCTAGATACTTAATAAATATTTCACACTTAATATATTCACAAGTGAACTCATTATTTTTCCCTGTCCAAGTCCTGTTTCCCACAACATTATATGTTATCTTCAATCTCTCTCTCTCTCTCTCTCTCTCTCTCTCTCTCTCTCTCTTTCTCTCTCTCTGTTTTTATAAGATGGAAGATTGAATGCAACCCCTTTACCCTGAGCTACATCTCCAGCAAGAGGTCCTGCTAAGTCTCTAGGTTGCCCATACTAGGCTAAAACTTAGGACTGTCCTGCCTCAGCTTCCTATAGTGCTGGGATTGCAGGCATGCGCCAGCACACCAGGATACCTCATCCCTTACATCTCACCAAGATGAAGTCCTGCCATGTACCCTCACGGTGTTCTTCTAGCCTGTCTCATTTCCTCTGCCAGGCTGAAAGCTCCATCATCTCCTTCCATTCAACACTTCTTAATGGCTTCCCTGCCTTTGGCTGTTCTTCTAACCATTCTATTTTCTGTTGCCAGGGTCTTTCCCAAAACACGCAACTGTTTTGCTCACTCTCCTCTGTGTTCTGAAGTGGCTGCCCACTCCTTTAGAGCAAACGCTAAACTCCTTGGCACAGCATATAAAGTCCTTGACACTCTGCCCCAGCGACTGCTCTGACTTGTCTCGCTCACAGACGCCTGCTCTAAAAATCCCGCGCCAGCTGCACTACACCTCTGTGCCATTGCAAAAGCCCTTTCTCTCAGACTTTAACACCAGTTCTTCCTTCAAAACTGAGTTCAGCTGTTGCTTCCTCTACAAAGGCTGCACTAATTCCTCTAATTCTGAGGTAGGCTGCACTACCTATCACCCAGTAGTATCACAAAACTCCTTGGGGGTTTTGTTTTAATGTCTTTGTTACATGTAGTTATACACTAAGGATACAAACATGGAATAAAATACAGTGGTATCCTTGCAATTCAGTTGCCACCAGAAGCATGGAACAAATTTTCTGACTAGAACTGTGGAAATAATTGAGTTCATGAACCAATGTACCTTTGTAAAGCCACATAATCCAAAGATACCTAGCTCCCTTAGTTTTCCTAAGTATTATAGACACATTAAATGTGTTTACACAAAATAGGCACTGTGTTTTGCTCGCCTAGGTCATCCTAAAGCTATTGCTCTCAAGACTCTGCTGTTTTATGTAACAGTTATCCGGATACACGGCTTATTTTCACCCTTTTAATGGTAAGCTCTTTAATGTTAGGAACTGTGTCCTATAAACCAGTATTTCCTAAGGAGCCTTGGGAAATTTTTTATATCTAATCATACATTTAGTACATCTGCTGAATGAATGAAATGAAAATATGTGTCACTCTTATATAGCATTCATTACAATACCTTTTCTTTCTTCTTTCTTTTCTTTCTTTCTTTCTTTCTTTCTTCCTTCCTTCCTTTTCTCTTCTTCCTCTCTCTCTCTCTCTCTCTCTCTCTCTCTCTCTCTCTCTCTTTTATTATGGCCAGCTCAGCCTGCCCTGGGGTTGGGGCTGACGCAGCATGTGGTGCTGGGGATTGAAATGCGGTCCCTGCGGTTGCCTAAGCTTTCCTAAGAAGGTGCTTTAGATCACTGAACCATCTCACCGGCCCTACAATACCTTTTCATGTTTTGTAAAATAGAATAAACTCACCGACAGTTTCAATAAGAATGATGTCATATCCTCCTCCTTCACATAGCAGAATGGCTTCATTTGTGGTCCTTGTCACTCCTCCTAAAGTCCCACTGGTAGGAGATGGCCTGATGTATGCATTCATATCTCTTGATAACTCAGTCATTCGAGTTTTATCGCCTAATAGTGATCCTGAAACACAGAGTTACATGTTGTAATCATGGAATGGTTGTAAGGACCAATTATCAATTAGCCACTTCCAAGGGGATTTGCTTTATGACATTGCTCTGCAAATCTCAAGCCGTATTTCATATTATTGAGCATTCCTCCAACTCATTAATCTTGTTGGGTTAATATTTTAACATTCGAGGACTCTTGAGACCTATAAAGGCATCTCACTTACTACAGATTCAACACTAGATTCTTTAGTCTAGTACTGAAGGCCCTGAAAACCCAGCCCTACCTATCCCTTCCAACTTCGCCTAGCCTTAAACCAATTCTCCAATTTCTCCATAGTGGTTTATTTACTGCCATTTAAACCCTAGTGGGTAGCTGCCTTTTTCTGTATTTTCAAACTAGAGGCGTCTCTTCTGTTTCCTCACCGCTACTTTTCCAAGCACCCAGCCCACAGTCTGCATCCTGGCTCCACCATTCCTGGCTATTTGACTTGGGGAGGTCACTTTGCCTGTGTGGAACCCTTCCTTTCCTCAGTCGCACCACAAGGATACTGCACCACTGTGAGATTCAAATGTGATTATATACAAGGAATAGAACACTTACTTTGACACCTGTGAGTAACTAAAACATGGAGTTTAACTCTTATAAAGATCAGCTAAAGGGGCCAGGGAGATAGCTCAGCCCTGGGAAGTGCAAGGTCCTGAGCTCAATCCTAGTACAAAAAAAAAAAAAAAAAAAAAAAAAAAAATCAGCTAACATCCTTTCTCCTTCATATGCTCTTCCTGGATGTTTCTCATCCCATGCCCATCTCTGTGAATTTCTACAGTACAGTAAGTGCTAGGGAACCTGCCAGCACCCTGAAGGACAGGAGAGAACTTGATATCCTGCCCTTTCTATAGCTACTCTCTGTTCCCCATTCTTTTATTTGTACAAGTGACATTTTCTCAGTCTTAAGCAAACTCTATGCAAATGCGCCTTGAAACTGCCTTTCTACCTAGTCTGCTGCTGCTCCTTATACTCTGCTAGTCGGCCACATGGGCGCCTCCCCAGCAGATAGAGAAAGTCATGTAGAAGAATGCAACACTGTTTACCCAAGACTTTTGGACTTCCTATCTATCTGTCTCATTTATTTCACACAGTGATTGTCAACCAACCACAAATTTTCTTCCTCCTCCCTGGAAATCTGGCAATATCTAGAGACATGTTTACTTGTCACCAGTAAGGCTGGGCTCCTACTGGCACCTACTAGATAGAGGCCAGGGGTGCTGCAAAGCTTTCCTAAATTTACAAGATAGTCACACACAACAAAGAAGCAGTAGACCCTGAAGGATTAGGAATCATGCTTTCAAATAAGTCTGTTTCCTCTATCCATACAACCTTGTCTTACAGATACTGTATGTGGGATGCTAAAAAAAGCATTCACAGTAGGCATTTGATTTAATACCATGGAATGGAACTGGCTATAATTTCTAGTGTATTTCAGCCTTTTGGCAAACATCAACATCCCCAAATTCTAGAAGAATGAAAGCTATGGAACTAATTCTACCTTTTCCTATTTTCCTTTAGCCACAGAATTATATGAGAAGGTGTAGTACTACTATAGCTGAATATTTATTTTCACTTTGCCTTGGGGCTGTTTTTCCCAAATAAAACTGATGATAAAGATTGAAAAGCTGCTTAAAGATACGCTCTTTTCTCTCAGCTCCTGTTCAGAGTCTACTCCCAAGTTCTAATTCCACAGCTTACACCAACCTCGCAGTTCAACTGCTTTATTTATTTCACATAAATGTTTTTATGAAAGTAATTTTCTGCATGAAATCACCTCTATGGAAGTCCACAATCTGCTAAGGCTGTACTTCAAACTATTATCCTGTAGATGCTATCTCACTAAACTATGCATTAAGAAATTACTCTCCCATATAATTGTCTCTGCTGGTGAATCCAAAACTTAGCTGCAGACACTCAGGAAGAACTCAAAAAACTAATGCTCCTCAGCCTTTAATTTAGTGCTGTTTCCCACATGTGTATAATGTTATAACAAGGTTTATATTTGGAGTATTTTTTTATCTTCATGTGTATCTTTCTCTTTCAAAGCCTATGTATTTCTTTCTTTTTTTTTTTTGAATTATTTTATTTTATTTTATTTTATTTTATTTTTTTCTTGTTTCAGAACCTTTGTTTGTTTATTCACTCATTTTTATGGCCAGCTCAGCCCGTCCCAAGGGCAGGGCTAGCGCAGCATGTGGTGCCGGGGATTGAACCGCGGTCCCTGAAGCCACCCAAGCCTTCCCAAGCAGGCGCTCCAGACCACTCAGCCATCCTTATGTATTTCTTAATCTGAGAAAAAGGTCCTCACTTCTGGCTTGAAAAGATCAGGAACCATGCTGTAAGCAACCTTAGATTAGACTGTTTTATAATATCATTCTGTCCATAAATTACTGCCCTTCAAGCTATTCTTTCTTTTTCTATTGAAAATATTCTAAACTATTATGAAGGTAAGAGGGTGAAAGGCTTCTTCTACCTACCTATATGAAAAATGAGACTTACATTTTTAAAATCCTTCACTAAAGCACATTTACCTTTAACAAAGTTCTTAGACTATAAATAAATTAGACAACACCTTGACACGAATTTGTGCTTGAACCTTACAGGTGTAAATTTGATTTAGTTAACATATGTAACATAATGAATCAAAAATCTCTTGAGTGATACAAGCTGGATTTCACTGAGAAACTGAATACTAAGTATTCACTTAATGAATACTAATAATAATTTCTATCTACCTCTTTTGACTTAAGGCCCACAAAATATGTTTCCATCCTGTGGAATATCATAGTAAGCAAACCAAAAGCAGCTCCCTGTACTCGCCCCTTTGCCCCACACATCACACTGAAATGCTTATGTTTACCTCTCTGTTTCCTTCCTAAGACCCCGGGCCCCAACGGCCAGGGAGCACTGTCTTACTCATTTCCTAGCTCAGTGTCTTCTGTGCACAATACCTCACCCACAGAAGGCACTCAAGACTTGGAAGCGAAAAAACAACCATAATATGAGAAGCTTAAATCACACAGAAGGGTGAGAGGAAAAAAACCTGAGTATTCATATAGCATGCTTTATGTTTTCTTTAAATGATCCTCAGGGAAACGAAGTTTATATTCATTTTGTCTCTGATGAGCTGCAAATTAAGCTTGAGCGATTGCATGACCTCAGATCGGTAAGTAATTGCTGCATGCTGCGCAGTGCACATGCACTCTGGTAAGTGCTGTAGGGGGAATAGCACTATATTACATGGCCCCCCTAAGAGCTTTCTCTTTAACTAGATATGTTATATAAACAGGTGACAAGTTGTAAACAGCAGCAAGGTTTTTAAGGCTAAGACGAGAGATATTACATGAGCAAACTAATGAGTGAGCGCAGCACAGTTTCTGAACAACACATACAACTTGCCTGTGATCGTTTTCAACTTCTGGCTCCTATTCTGCTAGCTCTCTACTCCTGAGCTACCCATGAGCTGACCTCCTCTGCAGAGTCCCCTGGTCCCCAACTACTGCTTCAGATTTCACCTCCCTCTACACAACTCCCTTCTTGCAGCCAGCCCAACTCACCTAGCCAAGCTCACCCAACTGTGCAAATTATCACTACACTGGGACATGGAACACCCACTCGCTCTGTGATTATAGAAGGATTAGCTGTACTCACCACCAGTAGTGCAAGAAGAAGGGTCCACAGCTAGTACAGATAATTTATGCCCTCTCTCAGTGAGCATTTTCCCAAAATACTCTATAAATGTAGATTTTCCAGCACCAGGGGGTCCAGACAACCCTGCAATGAAAGGAAATCTCCTAATTTAATGGAATAAATGAACACAGCACTATGATCAGGTTTACTGAATAATACATTAACCTTCTACTTCCCCTAATTTATTAAAACCACCACCAATGTACTTTAACATGTCCTGATAAAGCAGTAAGTAAAAATCCATCTCTTTAATTTCTGAGTGATGGGGAGATAGAAAGGAAACAATTCTGAGATTATAATTACAAAGTAGTTAACTTTTAAAAATCACAAAATGTGTAGTGCTCTTTTTTGCTGCAATGTAGACCTTTTTGGACACACTTCATTGCTTACATGTTAATGTGCTGAATTTTTACAGCTAACCAACTTTCATCATGATGTATAATTATTCCACTTGCCCCAATTCTGTCTACTTTATCTGCCCATTGGAAAAACAACTCAATACTCTAAATATTCCCAGTGATCAAGTAATTTTCTCTTTATAAAAGAATCTTTTATCTTACTCAGAATTCAAAGACTGGTTTATATATTTTCCAAAATCCAGAAGAAAAGTAAAAGACTTGTAATTATGAGAGGCAGAAAAGTGCCCTACCTAGAGAGCCGAGCGTGGTGGGTATGAGAGCAAGCCCCTGGGCCAGTCAGCTGGTTCCTATTCTAGTTCTGCTAGAACTCTTGCGAGCTCTGTGATCTTATGAGCTCTATGACCTTGGCCAAATTACATGACCTCTTTCTGTGCCTTAGCATTCTCTATACAAGTTCTTTTAAGAATTAGATAAATGAATGTTTGCAATGTGTTTAGAACAGGGTGGCATAAAATATATGGTGCAAGAAGCATGTAAGTGACTCAATGATGTACATAAAACACGGGCATTTCATAAAGTATATGGCATGCCTTGCTCCTTACTACAACTCTCAGGAAGGTTGGTGCCTTAAACTCTTTATGAATACAAAATAAACATGCGTGGATTCTATTCATAATGGTGATAAGTTGTCTACAATAAAGACACAGGCTTGTTTGGCCTCCTAAGAGCAGGCTGGAAGAACAAGAACAGCAGTGCAACCTTACATGTGAAAGGCTGGGTTAACTCCACATTTTGCAGACATGTTCTCTTCAAGGATTTACTAAAATCCTTCTAGATTTTAGTAAATCTACTAAAATTTACTAAATTTCTTCACAGCTGTGGCTTCTCTTTGGAAGTTGCTATTTTCTCTACCTTTAGCACATAAGATAGCTAGCACGCATGGGGGCCAGGGAGATAGCTCCGTGGCACAAGTGCCTGCCTGGCAAGTGCAAGGTCATGAGTTTGAACCCTGGTCCCACCAAAAAAAAAAAAAAAAAAAAAAGATAGCTAGCACCCAGTATAGTACTCAGGGTGGAAGAATAAGGAGGGCAATAAATGTGAACCGGTACAAATACTGGTTGATGAGCTGAGCTATTTTTCAAATTAACTTTAAAACTATGATATTCATTACTCTTAAAAACAGGAGATTTGGGTCCCTATTTTGGCAATAAGTTATAAAAGCCTATATCCATTTTTACAAGTTTTTATTCATTGTCTATAAAATTTCTGTACTTTGACCACTGTTGAAGGGTTGGGTCAGATCACCTGGTTCACCACCACAGATGTCCTCACTTCACCCCACACTGCCTTGGTTAACTCCTGCTGCTCAAACATATTTAAGTTACTCACCTATAGAAGACGAGGGAAATGCCCACGAAATTCCATGTTGAAATGTGATGAGGATAATTATAGTGTTGATATACTACAAAAACAGGAATTCTCTTTGTCTACTCAACAGAAGGACTACTGAAAAAGGGGCACAACTGATTAACAGTCCTTTCTGTGTATATCTCTATTCTTGGTTCAATTAAGTATGGTGATTTTTTAAAGTCTCAAGATTAATATATGCAAAACTAATGACATTCAAAACCCATCCACTTTAGGAAAAACACCCCACTAGATTACAAACTAGGTTTATTATAAAAACAGACCAAATTTAGAAAAATATTTACTGAATTAAAAGAAAAGAAAACTAACCCACTCGAAATGCTAGTGGCTTTCCATTATTTAGTTGCTCTTGTTCTCGGTGGTGGACTAATACTCTCTGAAGAAGCACCTGGGCTAATTCCTTCTTCCTGTTGTGAGTTGATTCTACGAGAGTTATGGCCTCCGCTAAGCAGGCCCTGTGTCCTCGGATTAAACCAGTATACAGTTTATCCACAAATCTTTGTTCTTTATCAGAAAGTCCTTCTGTGTGGCCCTCTAAGGTGGCTGGTACACATAATTTTCTCCTTAGACCGTTTGACAGTAGCATCCACTTTGCACAACGGAGCCCACGCAACTTAAATGGCTGAGCACAGAGGAGTCCTGATCCGAGATGAGGACTTGTATGCAACAGGAAATGGTAACGATGGAGGTGTGTTTGGAAAAGGCCTTTTAGGAAACGTCTGTGAGGATGCTGCAGCAGCATGGGAAGACTCATTTTGTATGGAATGGAAGGAAACCCTGGGTGCTCTTTTCACTCAGTGTGACTTGTGACCTCCCTAGAAGAAAGAAAAACGTATTTTTGTTGCATAAGATACAGAAATAGTAAAATTGAAAGCATAGTATTTTCTTTATATTGTAAATGACACACAAAGTTCTTGGCAGTACAAATGAATCAGTTCTTTTTACTAAATCTGAAAGAGAAGACTCCTTCCTTGGCCACAGTCAAAATTCAGAATAACCTAAATCATGAAACTATTATTCTATTGTGAAGCACAATTTACATTAAAATGTTCTCATGAACAGAAACCAAGTGTACAAGACCTCATTAAGGTACATATTTTCTGTTGTGCTTGTTCTCTAATTCATCTTCGCAATTTCCTCAGGTCAACATACCCAATGTTGAAAAGACTTCTTTGAAAACAATCCCTCTCAGACTGACCTGCTATTCATTCTTTACAAAAGAAATGTGATTAGTGGTGCGGGCATGGAGACATAAGTTTGGCTACAGGTAGATCTTTAATAGACTCACCCTGAGCAATCAGGCTTCAGCACACAATCAACCACAATGAGCCCTAATGTGAAGTGAACTGCTGTGTGGGTTGTGTAGTAACCAGATCAGGGTTATCTCAAGGTATGGTCAGAGTCAGCCAGTGCTTGTGAAGAATGCACAGTTCCCATCTCATCAGTCTGTAGGGAAGTACACTGAACTCTGAACTCTTTTCTCAGTGCAAATGTGAACTGTGTTGGATCAGAAGCTGGCTTGGTAGACTGACTCAGGAGAGGACAGAGGCTATGCGCCCGGCCTACTCAGCCTCCGCTACTTAAGCTTCCTGACCGTGGGAGAGCTTCTTAACCCCATTGTGCTTCCCCTTCCTCTTGAATAAAGGGAAGAGGTAAGAGAGCAGAGTGACTGGAAACAAAATAAGCTTACTTCATGCATAAAGCCTGGAGCAGGGCCTAGCTCAGAGTAAGAACTCAATTAATATTAGTTTTCATTGTCATTTTACTGATTTACACAGCAAATTTATTGGTAATAATTAGATCAGGGACTTAACTTCTAGTGACAAACTAAGATTTATACACAGAGCCATATAACCTATCTGGTTTGGGCTTATGATAATTTGTAAATTTTGCTTTCCCTGTACCCTGTGGCACACTCAAATAAATTATTATTTCAAGGCACTTCTCTAAATGGCACTTTAAGACAAAGTATAAAATTAATCTTGGCTCATAAACATTCTATTAGGGACAAAAAGATATAATTTATTTTAATTGGTAAAACTATAACTGCTGTTCAATTTTCCAAAGACTTTTTTTTTTTTGAGGGAGTCACTATAATTTCCATGTGTACAAAATTAGTCTTATGCTTAAAGGACAATTTAAAATATGTAAATATTTTTCAAAATAATTTAAAACACCTACTAATGCCCTTACTCACACACACACACAAATACACTTAAAACTACCTTAACAAGGGAATCTATCTTTGAAGGTTTTTTTATTTTTTAATTAAAAATTTATTTATTTATTTATTTACATATAAAATTTCAAAAACAGAAAAATTTAACAATGGTTATATTACATATTTTCATCATCGGATCAGTTTACATTAATAGATATTGGTGTATAAGATTGATCAAACAATTAAACATGAACACTTTCAATAAACATTAACTTTTTTTTTTTTTAACAGTTGACATGCTGCACATTGTCCTCACAATAGTTATACAGAGCACAGTGTGTGGGCATGACCCACCTTCCTATTGATGTTGCTAAGGAAGAAAAAAAAATTCTTCTCTTTGAATTAAGAGGAAGCAGATGCGTACACAGTCCAATGCTCCACAATTGCAGTGGACCACCAGTGAAACTTGCAACGTTGGAGGCTATTGATCCAAGCCTCCTACAGCTCATCTCACCAATCTAGCTCTGCGTTTCATGCCTTGTAATTAAGCTCTTTTGCTGGGTGATCAAGGGCAAGTCAAAGCAAGACCTGTATAACAAAACATTCATTTTTTGTATCTTCCAAGGTCAAATCCCCTCAGGATTAACTTTGGGACCACATACAGTACTTTGTACAACTGTTCTTAGTGTCAGCCTTCGGGATGAGTCACAGCCAATGCTTGGCCAGTTCGCTTTCTGTGAAAGCCTGAGAGAATGTTTTTCTCTGGGTGACTCTCCTTAGACACACTACAGTTCATTTATCCCTTTTCTCTGAGGTCCCATAATCTCCTTGACCAGAAAATTTGAGACACCTCTGAGTTATAGGATATTACAGCACAGGTTCTCTTACATCCTGAATCCTTATGACCTTGAAGGGCTAGGGCCAAAATATTGGCTATCCTCATAGCCCTTTTTCTCCAATTTTTGGTCTGTTAATTTATATTCTCAACCCTCCAGCAGAAAAGCTTTGTGATACTATTACTCTATAACATAGGTAATTGAGCTTATCATCACTGGCTTTCTCAATATCAAACATCTTTGACTTAGCTTGCAATTGATATTTTCTGACAATCACTGATATTCTAATAACTCTCCATAGAATGTGATATAAGCAGTTACACAGTTTTTACACAGATATTTGGAAATTCAAGGAAATACAAAATTGTAGACTGTCAAGCCTATGGTAGGCTGTTACTTTCAACTACTTCCCTTGAAAGAGAGTATAACAGTAATTGAGCTTACACTGGGAGCAGTACATATCAAAAAGAGAGTGACATGCATTCCAAGCATAGTTTTAGTGTTACATGGTGCTATGATCAGTGTGATGAACCTTTTGAAGGTTCTTAGGAACAATATCTTATTCATCCTGTGTACATAAGTGCATGGTTTTGCTCCTGATATGTTTTCTCTTTTATCTGCTTCCAGTCACTTCGTTGTTTAATTCATAACACATTCAGCTGTGTTGTGCCCTTAAGTTTTTATTTTCTTCTTTAAAGTTCTTATATTAGGGAGACTATATGATATTTACACATATAGGTCTGGTTTATTTCACTAATGAGTATATGTTCAGTATACATCCATTTATATATGAAGTCTTCAAACTTATCATTTTTATGCATGAGTAGTATTCCATTGTATAAAAGTACCACATTTTCTTTAACCATTCTTCAAATGATGGACATTTTGGTTGCTTCCAAGATTTGGCTATTACAAATTGGGCTGCTATAAACATAGGTACACAGATATCGCTATGGTATGATGTTTTCTGTTCTTCTGGGAAAATTCCCAGTAGCGGGATAGCTGGATTGAACGGGACTTCCAATTCTACTAGTTTTGTAAGGATCCTCCACACTGCTTTCCATAATGGTTGCACCAATCTGCATTCCCACCAGCAGTGGAGAAGGGTTCCTCTTTCCCCACAGCCTCTTTTGAGGGTTTTTTAAAATATCACCTTTAAACACAATTTTCATCAATACCACCACCATTAAGTCTAGAAGTATACAGGCCAAATCTGTGTTTTTATTCAACTACCATTTTCTGAACATACACTGCTTATAGGATGCTGGGATAGAAGTGACGACGGTACTGACGGCAATTACCGTGGCGCTCTAGGCTCTACCTACTGTACCATGCGAATGCGTGCCTAGGCCAGCTGTAACAAATTACCAGAACTATCATGATGGAATTAGCCACTGGCTTCTCTCAAAAGGATGCCTTCCAAATAGGGCCACATTTACAGTTCTAGAAATTAGACATGGATATATCATTTGGAAGCCATCGTTGAGCCCAATACATCTTCTTATGAGGGATGTTCCATTATCTTATCTCAAATAACATAATCCTAGTACTATAGTTGAAAAGCTCACACAATGAAATGAACCAGGTCTAAGGAAAGAACCATATCTCTGTGGGAGCAGAAATAGAAGCTAATACTCCTGGGGAAGTGCAAGGCATGGAGGAATCAATGACAGGGCTGAGTCTGAAAGAATACAAGTTCGAAGGCTAAAACAGGCTTTCTAGGCTGAAGATCTAAATGTGCACAATCACAGCAAAATTCAGACTCTGCCCCATCATGCTAGAGCAGGGGAAAAAAGCTTAGATGCAGAAGACAGATGTACATGGAAATAGTGCCAGGGGATGAGACCAGACCAGAATGTAAATGAGGCCGTGGAAACCAGCTTCTGTCTGCTGGACGCACAATGTATCTTTGTGGAGGTGACACAAAGAACTCTGTCAAGAGACAAGTCTGAGAACAGTGGTGGGAAGTCACAATGATGAGACCCTAGTAACACAAGAGCCCAGTTCAGGAAATCCTAACAAGAACCCCTAGCAAGGAAGCAAGGGTGATGAGAACTCGGAGTTTGGCAAGGCAGGAATGCATGAAAGAAGGCAGATTCAAGACCTTCTTGTCCCTGTTAGAATCTTCCAGGCTTGATATGCTGCCTGCCAAACTACAACTGTTAAAACCAACCAACAGTCGGGCATGGCGTTGCATACCTGGAAGCCCAGCATTTGGGAGGCTGAGGCAGGAGGATCGATGTGAGTACAAGACCAGCCTGGGCTATAAAAGTAAGCTCAAGGCCAGCCTGAACTGCACATTGAGACCCTGTCTCAAAAAGAGAAAAAAAAAAAAATCCTCCCATTAAGAACTTATTTCATTTCATTCCTTATTTGCCTAGCACTTTACAGAGCTTATAAAATACTTTCAAATGCCATATTTTGCCTTATTCTCCAATTCTGAGATGGCAGTATGACAGCTCTTGGTGTCAGTTAACAGAAGGGAAACCAAAAAATAACTGAGTACAACTATATGCAAAGGTAAGACCAAGGACTCAAATCCAGGCCTCTGGACTCTGTATGGCATTTCCTAATAAGTTGTTTTGGAGGAGCGGAAGGGGAGGGAAGGAGAGAGGGAGGGAGGCAAGAGAACAAGGGAGGGGAAACAGAGGGGTGGGGGGAGAGATCGAGATGGAGATCAAGGTCCTTTGGGTAAAAAGGAAATAGATAGTAGTACCTCTGCTCACCTTCCAAAGTAAACAAAAAGCATTTTCCATGTATGAGGAGGCCATGAACAGAGAATGAGGAGATACTGTCAGCACACAAACATTCTTGTTACCAAATCTAGTCCTATGGTCCTATGGGGAGATGCTGTCATATGTAGTCTAAGAACAAATTAAACTATTTAAAATGTGTGTCCTGGGGCCCAGCAGGATGGCTCAGCGGTCTAAAGCACCTGCTTAGGAAAGCTTGGGTGGCTGCAGGGACCACGGCTCGATCCCC